>JAKVQY010000086.1:0-28648 GCA_030463045.1 Geotrichum macrosporum | reverse complement strand
ACCTGGTTAGATGATGGACAGCCTTCTGGCAAACATGTCCCGTCTATCGCCCATCAATTTGAGCAAATTCCTGAAATCTTTCTCCGACTGCTTTTAAAACAACCCACCGGGTGAAAGCACCAAGAGGTAGAGCCTTTCTCTAAGGAATGAGTACTTTGCTTTCTTTGCGTTGTACTTATCGGTGAGCCGTTTTTGCACCTTCGGTTTGCAATTGGGAGCGCAAAGAGCACGTACAGAAACATCATAGTGATCGATTCTCTGTCCCAAGTAGGTGGAGAAATCAGTACGCATTTGATTAGCTTCATCGGCCTCGCTGCTCACACGAGGCGATAATTGGTCACTTAACCAAAAGGCTTGTGAAGTTAAATACAAATAAGTTTAGTAGTAAAGTACTAGCATAAAAGATTTCAATTTTTTGCAGAAAATAAAAAATATGTTTGCAAAAAGAGTTTCTGTAACCAAAAGGAATTGGAGGCTTTTAGAAAGATAATTTAAATTCTTGTAGAAAAAAATTATGAAATAACCTGAAAAGTTGTGAGAGTACGTACAGGATAAAATTCGTTGATGCAAAATTTGGACGAAGTGGCTTTATAAAAATTTATGAAATATAGAAACAAAACAATTCTTTCTAGTGAACAAAGAATCAAACCTTTGAAATTGCTGAGGTTTTTATAAGAAAAAATGAATATAAATTTGCTCTATATTCTTGTATTTGATTCATCACCTTTTTTTCTTCTTTACAGTTTTTAAACAACCTAGTCAAATTCAAGTTATCATGATCTTTGCAATTGTTGGAACGCTTGCAGTCCTCACTCCTAGTATTGCAGCTTATGCTGCAAACTTCCCAATTTATTTTGTCGCGCATAACTCGACAACTTCCCTGTGCGGTGTTGCCTCTATTACTACCGACAGCTCCATAGTTGTTTCGTCTTCTCCAAGTGTGCCTTTAAAGGCCTATTGGCAAGGTGACGGGTCTGTCACGGTTAGTGGCAGCTACGTTACCGTTGTTGACGGCAAATTTGAATTAGGCCTGCAAGAGAATGCAACCAAATTCACTATAGTGTCTGAATATGAGAAAAATAAAGTCTTGTTCATGTCCAATGACACGTTTCTTGCAAGTACACGAAAAAACAATGGATTTAACTTGGGCATCATTGAGGGACAAAAAGTTGAAGAAAACGATGTGTTGGTCAATTTATTTGCTGTCTCAAATTTGGAGCAAGCCTCGATGATCTGCTTTTAAATAACGAGTACACAATATTTGCTTGAGAAAACAATTGAACACTTATCCACATTGCTCCTGTACTAAATTGCAGTCTTACAGTATTTGTATATGGGTTTGCTCGCGTTCAATGTGGACAGTCATCAGAAACCTTTTCGGCTACACTCCAACATGCGTTTCACTGAGAATTTCAAAAACAATTGTGATTAGTCCCGTAAAAACAATTCCGCCTTTTACAAGGGCGGTATAAAGATCATTTCTTTGTGTTGTTGATTGCTAAATTTTTCCATTAGAGACTGAAAATATGCGCTGGAAATTTTGAAAGAATTACTTTTCTGCTTGATATTTTCGGCAGAGTTTAGAAAGCATGCCTTCTCTCCAAGTCACGAGACCGAACCCGATACAAAACCCGATTAGATCCGGGACCCGAAACTTGCCAAATACCCAAGACCCGACTTTTGCTTATTGCAGCACCACTTTTGCTACTACAACGGGCCATTACTCTTTCCCTTTAGTTCTCGATGACTTCGCACTCAAAAACGCCCATGCAGTTAAGATGCACAGTAGGTAAAAGAGTATATTTGTCATAAATCACGTAAACATGTAGTTGATTTAGACATTAGGTTAAATAAAAGTCTAAACCGTGTACAGTCACGTGACATTACGTGTACACTTCTGCAATAATTATACTTTGGAAATCAAAAAAGATGCGGCTGAAATGTTTACTTGGACTAATACAGCGCACAGCAAATTACCCTTACCCTAGTTACTTACGAGTCAAGTTGGTAACCAACATGCCACTCTTCTGGCACGTGATTACATGCTGTGCTCATTTTACTGACTCGTCTCTGTTCCGGGTAACAATTACGGTTGCCATCGTTACTTATTCACTCAGTTTCTACGTGTTGCTTCAAACTGCAAACGGTTGTTCCCCTTGCCCGCACTTATTAAACCTAACCTCAAATAAAATAAATACTTCACGTGACGTAGCAATCACTACCACCACCACCACCACCACAACTACAACCACAACTACAACAACAACCATTCTCTTTATTAACCAAAAATAAACCAGTTCCTTTTTTTTTTCCCCCTTCACGCGTTGCGCATTAGTCCATGATGGTTCGATTCAATGCGTCTGATACGTTAACCATCACACGCCGGCAGGTCTAAACTAGCTCCAGTTCTCACGCTGAGCAGCTGGCGTGAATTCGCAAACCAAGGCGAGTTTGGTTTACGCCAAACTGAAAAATCGCGGTTAATATTTGGTTATACAAATGGGTTCACGTTCTTGATTTCGCGTTTGAGAAACCGCGAGCAAATCTTCGCGTCGCGTCATTTGCAGATTTAAAGCCCTGCCCCGGGACGCGCAATTTCAAAGTGGGATCCACGGACGGATAACCAGTGAAGAGGTCCCGTGATATGTCCCGTGATTTTTTTTGACCGACGTTACTTTTTAGATGTTGTGCATGGCCCTAACCCATTTGCCGAGATTTTTAATATTGCAAAACGGGTCTAACCTTCGCTACAGTTGTGCAAAAAGAAATCATGCCTTCTCACCTCTCCATCCACAGTGGATCTCATGAACAATCAGGGCTTTTTTACCCTTCCAGGAGCTCGCGGTCAGGATGTTAAATAGGACTTGTCCCGTCCTCTTTTCAATCCTTCACACCACCACGCAAAACCGCACCCATGGCTACCAAAACCGCGAGTAAAATTGGCAAGAAACGCCAGGGAATTGACAACATTACCAGGCTTCAAATCTGCCAGTTTGTAACCTCCCAAAAAGTCCCACCATCAACGAAAATGGTGCGAGACTGGGCAGAAGCAACCTTTGGCCGAGAGTTTCCTCAGTCCACTCTGTCAACCCTTCTTCGAAGCAATGGATTGCAAATCAAACAGGCCGGTGGACGCGGTCGAAAGTGTCGCACAAACGGATATCTCTCATCAAACTCCAACCGATATCTCAAGTCAGAGCGCACAAATCTCACCATTAGCCATCTTAAACTGCTAGCCGACGGTCGGTGTAGAGACAGGTCCTCTGATCATCCTAATATTGAGCTCGCCATTCTTGAAGAAACATATCTGGTTCTCTTAAATTACAATCAATACACAACTCCTTTCTCAATCAGTTGGTTCCATCAATTGGCAAGAGAGCTATTCGAGCGCCACAATGAGCGACTACCAAAAAACATTTCTCAATTCCTCAATCAGATATACGACAAGTACTTTCTAATTAATATGGTTTATCAACACCTATTTCAAAACCTCCCGTACAATCAAATGCTTGCAAAACTCGCAATCACATATCCAGACCTGCCGTCTCCGCCTTGTCAACAACAGCAACAACAGCCAACTCTTCATTCTCAAAACAACGTCCCCCAAACTCCTCCTCCTGATCAAGAAGAGGACATCAGTGCTTCCAATTCAATGTACTATAAATTCCTCCCTGGGGATTCTACTCAGCTCTTTACCCCACCATCTCCTACTCCGGAACTTCTTCAACGCCAGGGATCCTATCCATATTTCCAAGAACCCATGATCATGCATTGTCCAGTATCGGCCCAAAACGAACAATGCAATCCAATTGTAGTGCTAAACCACGATCTTGGAGACCCACTCGCTGTTTCCTCTCCTCAGCAATGTAATAGCACTAGGACAAATTCCTTAAACGGCTTTATAGTATCGCCGCCAACTCCAACAGAACCACCCACCCAGGTCCTTTTTCATGAATTTCCGCTATTTGGAGAATATGAAACTAATGGAGATCTAGGCTACAATCTTATCCTTGATGATGTTTTGACCATTTAGTAAATGAGAATAGAACGCACGCTATTAAAAAAACAATGAGACTCTACTTTTATTCTGTTTCTGAACGATAGAGTGGTTTCAGTTTCGATTGTATTGGAGAAATTTTTTCAACCTAATTTTTAAAACAACTAATTCTTTTTCTTTCATGTTTTTTTATTATTTATTCTTTTGTGACCTTTGATAGCCGTGATTGTGTTTCTTTTAGTTTATAGTTTTATTTGTCGAAAGATGACTGGATTTATTATCATTATACTTTCTAAATGTTTAAAAGGTAAAATATACCTGTTTAATCAATTGTGTTAATTTTTCTTGACTTGTGATTTAATTTCCGATTTCCCAGAATATTTGCACAGCTTGTGGTTGCTTATTTTCGAGTTTAATTTATCACGCATTCATTTGACTGTATTGGAAAAAGGTCGAAGAAACTTATCGATAATAAATATTTTCTTAGTCTATATTTGCCATATATTAAATCTGAGAAAGTATTATTATTATTACTCTTGCGAACTAAAATGAAATATCAAACAGACATAGTTGTTAGAGAATTTTTAGTTTGCCTAGCTAGATACAGGGCCATTAATCACTATTTGAATATTGAAGAGCCCGTTTACTCTGAATCGATGAATGAAAGTGATGAATTTAAAACTGAAGAAGAAATAACGAAGGATATTGTTAGTTAGAAGTAAGTCATCAGTGACGTTGGAAGCAAATATATAAGCTGAACATAATAATACAAGAGGCAAATTATTATTCAAAAAAGAAGATTTCCATTACCATGTCTACAAATGCGAAAACCCTTTTTCGTAACTAAATGGATTTTGAGTATATTAGAAAAAAAGACGTTTAAAATTTAAAATACAAAGACATTTATGGCATTAAATTGCTACGAAAGACTTTTTGGAAAAAAAATTAAATAACTTCAGATAACTTCAGTATTAAAAAAATAAATGCCCTTTTATCTGCTACCACTTAAAAAATTAGGTGCATGTAAGTTAGCTTTTTATTTCTATAATTAATTGTCAGCTATTTGTTTTCCAGCGCCGTTCACAAACTTGAAACCTGGTATATGGCTTAACAATCTACCTGAAGAAATTATTTTCTAATTATCTTTCAACCAAAATAGTAAGAATAAAAACACACACAAGTCGTAGGTGTGTTACTTGGCGTTTTTCTTCAGCATCGGCATTATATCACTCCTTTTGAGTAGTCTGCTGGACAGATGAACTGGAAATCGAATTTAAAGCCAAAAAGACAGCCATTTGTCTCGGTAAAGCAAAAGATTTACATGCGAGTGTTAAGTTGTTGTTTCACTAGAATGGTGAACTACTTTCCCGTTAAAGATGACTTATAAATTTCCATGTCATTAAATAAACCTATTTGCAATGGTTGTTGATTGCATTTATTAATGATTATGATAAATCAGTTTATTGACCCATGTAAAATATCCTATCTAAAAGAAAGACTATATAACATAAAAGAGGACATTGTTCTAACTATTTGCCTGATACAGACCTTCTGCAGGATGCAATCGAATTGCACTATATGATGGTAATTCTCAAATGAGCAATGGCGCTAGATTTCTCTTGGATTTGATCCAAGCACATGAGGGAAACCAAACATGCTATTTTGTGATTTTGACTTCACTAGCAAGATTGGGGAAAACCAATGTGAGCTACTAAATCACTTGTAAAATAAAAGTTTGATGCATAGATCTAAACTTTCTTTTGCTTAGTATCTTCCCATAATTCCATTGCTTTGACTACAACCGCCACAGCTGTTTCCTAAAGTTTTAAAAGCCATGAACAAATTTTGAACACCATTTTGCAAAATTCTACTCTTTTTCTTTCTCCTTTCAAACAATAATCACGTATATTTCTTTTTGTATTTTATTTTATATTTGGTCTCTTGGCCCAGTTGGTTAAGGCATCGTGCTAATAACAACTCCTTATAGTTAACGCGAGGATCGGCGGTTCGATCCCGCCAGAGACCACATTTTTTAGAATGTAAGCATTGTTTTAGAAGCAGATTACTGTAACTTTTTTTTTAATTATTAATTTACCTAGTTAAGCTCTTGAAAAAGATTGAGATAGCAAATTATTAACAGGGGCTCTTTTAGAAGGGATTTTTCCATTCGTAGCAGTTCTTAAAATCATAAAACTCGGAATGTTCTATAGTGGCTTTTTCGCCTTGTTCTTTTCTTCCCAGCCTTTTACAGCCATTTCCCACTCTTCTTCTTCTGTCAATGGCTTGGAAGACTCCTTAGCTTCGTCAACTTTTGCTTGCAACTCTTTTTCTTCCTCAATATCGTATTCCTCTTTATAATCAATCCACCTCTCTTGAATGTCTTGAACACTACCCAGATAACCGCCTTGCCTTGTAGCCTCTGCCCATACTGTGTCGCCACCGATCTCTGTACTTCCAAACATGTATCCCGTTGCTTTGTCAATGACAGTCAAAAGAGAAATCATGGACTTTTTGTCTTCAACAGCTAGTACTTCAAAAGAAACTAGCCCAAAGTCCGAAACCAAATCAGCGATTGCCTCAGTTAATCGGGCATACCGTTTCCCAAGTACAGTCTTTTGTTCAGCTTCAATGTGAGGGAAAAGAAAAGAGAGATCCTGCACTTCTGTGTAATATTCCAAATTAAAATCTAATTCACCGTAGTTTTTGAGCAAATCCACTTTACTGAGAACATTGAGATGTGGAAGATCAAGCTGTAGCATGCTTCTTAGGGCCAGTAAAAGTATGGAGATGTATTGTGAAGGAGATGTAATGTAATAAGCGTCAATTAAATGGACTACAACAAGCCTATAGTCCATTTTTTCAAGTCTTTTAAATATCCGGTGGAGTGCTGAATGATGTGTGAAAAGTTCGACTTGTCCTGGGCAATCAAAAATTAGATAGTCTGATTTACCGAGTGATTCAACCATTTCCACAAAGTCGTCAAGAGAATCCTGAATTTCTTCCAACGCATGCATTACTCCTCCATTAGGGCCAAGGTTGAGATCATTCATTATATCCTCTAGCTTCGTAAAATCGCGGATATCCAATGCACATGGATAATTTGTCCTATCGTTGGCCGGGTCCAGATTAATAACAGAAGTTTTCCGACCTATAGCAGACAGAAACTGATACATTCCATAGCAGTATGTTGACTTTCCAGAGCCCGGAGGTCCAATAACTAGTTGTCCGAAAGGCATGTTTTGTGAGTGCCTGATTTCAAATCAATAATAAACTGGATATCGTCCCGAAAATTCAAAGGTTACATTTTCCTAAGTATGCTGTATTTTACGTTGAAAAGTAATTACCAGTCCAGAATTATTGGCGTCCATGCTCCCAACTTCTAAACCTCATGCACCACTCTGTAGAAGCCCTACAGAACTCATAGATTTCATCATTTACTCGTCTTTCATCCACATCATCAACCTCGATTACTCTGTATTCAAATCGTCTTCATCTGGAGTTTCATTACCGTGTTTTACCTTAATCAATACGTGATAGTCATTATTACATCTAACTTTCACCATGCCAGCTGCCATTGATTCTTTAAACTTGGCGGAGAAAAATGTCACTGTCGCCCCTCTTGTACTTCTGTCTGTAGTTGATCATTACAACAGAATTGCCAAGGATACAAAGAAGCGCGTATTAGGTGTTTTGTTAGGAGACAATAATGGCACTTCCATTAGAGTGGCGAATAGTTTTGCTATTCCGTTTGAAGAAGACGAAAAGGCAGCTAACGTTTGGTTCCTAGACCACAATTACGTTGAAACCATGGGAGATATGTTCAAGAAAGTAAACGCAAAGGAAAAGTTGATTGGATGGTACCATACCGGCCCCAAGCTACGGGCCTCCGATCTTCAAATTAACGAACTTTTCAAGAAATACACTCCGAACCCTCTCTTGCTTATTGTTGACGTGCAACCAAAAGCTATCGGAATTCCCACTGATGCTTACATTGCGGTTGAGGATATCAAAGATGATGGCTCTACCACTGAAAAAACATTTATTCATGTGCCATCATTGATTGAAGCTGAAGAAGCTGAGGAAATCGGTGTTGAACACCTTCTTCGAGACATCAGAGATGCCGCCGCCGGGAGCTTGTCTACTCGTATCACGAATCAACTTCAATCTCTACAAGGTTTGCACAATCATCTTCGGGACATTGCTTCTTACCTCCAGAAAGTTCTTGATCACGACCTCCCTGTTAACCATGTTATTCTAGGAAAGCTCCAAGATATCTTCAATCTGCTTCCCAACCTTGCCACACCTCCTGCACCCAGCGCTTCTTTGGATGTTGGGTCGTCCAGTACTTTGAATAAGGCGTTTACTGTCAAGACCAATGATGAACTCATGGTTGTATATTTGAGTTCTCTTGTCAGAGCTATTATTGCGTTCCATAACTTGATTGAGAACAAAATTGAAAACAGAGAGATTGCTACTTCAAACAATGAGAAAAAGATTGACACCACCGAAGGGTCTTCTAATTTACTAAGTGGTACATCTGAATCTGATCCAAAGTCCGGGAGCTCAAGTTCAAAAGAAGACCCTAAGGAATAATGGGATAGATATATAATATTTACGAGTAGTTCAAAAATAAATGTTCTTAGTTCCTGATGGAGTTCAAAATGTGCTACAGCAAGGCAACGGGTTTGCAAACTCATGAAAGCGGAAATAGAAAAAAACCACATCCACCAACTCAAAATTCAGCGGAGCCAAACCACTTCTTTAAATTTAAAATCTTAAAAACACCTTTCCTTATACATTTTACCTCGTGGGTGCTCTGGATACCTCACAATTCTTAAAAATTGTCGTTATGAGGTTAAAAGTACCACATGCTGCATTTTCTCAGTGCATGTTACAGAGAGATGGGATGCGAAATTTAACACATCAATGCCTGCAAACTCCTTACAGGTTAATTCTTGAGGAATCGCTACAGGATTTCTACAACTCACCCCAATCTCAAAAAAGATGTATAGGCTCTTCGACGACTCCTTTCTTTGCACCTAGTTGGAGAACTGGAGGTGCTGATATCAAACGAGGAAACCAAATGTTCTCTCTCGGCTTGAAGCAAAAGAACAGATCTAATCACAATGCTCACGGGAAAAATGGAAACACATCGCTCGCCGTAAAAGGGCTTATGGATAGCTCACAAAAACATTCTAGTGAACATGGAACCCTGAAACCTGAATCACTTGAACTTACAAATCCAAATTCGGATTTTCCAGGAGGCGACAGAGGGTTAATGAAGACATTCGCTAGTGGAGTGATTATACTAAATGAACATCCCAGACTTGAAAAAAATGAATCGTTGAAAAAGAGTAAGATCGAGAAACCATTAGACCCCAAAGTTGTTGCTTCTGGATTGCGTCGCGAAGACCACGATTCCGCAGAAGACCTCGAAAAACTATTAAACTTCATGTCTGATGATAACGTATTTTCATCTCACTACAATTGGAAACCCTCCACAAGAGACCGAGTCAAAGCGAACGGTGAACGAGTTTGGAGAGAGGACTTTGAAATAGAAAGTTTGATGCCTTACACCAACCAAATCAGGTTTTCTGAACAATCTAACACCATTTCCTTAGATAAAGCCCAAAAGACACAAAAGGCCAATTCCTATATAGAACAGGAAGACATTGATGATCTTGATAAAGCACTCAAGGCTGCTAGAACCGCGCGGATACAATCTGATAATGAACACTTTAGACAGGAAAAGGCATTCAAGTACAGCACAGCAGTTTACCTCAGCGCTAACCCAAGGACCCTTGAGCGAGGAAACTTTTTCACCCCAGTTTATGCTGATGCCTTTTGGTCTTCACACTCAAGGCAAAACCGCGATTTAGCAAAGGAATACATCATTCTTACGCCCAGCCAGAAAATTATTCAAACTTATAGTATGCCATTTCACCATGAGCGTTCACCACTGGACATGTTTAGCATTTTGTCTCAGTTGTCTCAGCCGGAAAAATACATTAAATCTATAACACGATTAGAAAAGCAGGGATGGAGCATTATAGGAGGTGGAGGGAAAGGTGAATTGGTTGTTTTTGAGCGCGAGTACAATAAGCAAACTAGGTCTACTAGACAATTAGTTAAGTTGGCATGTGGTCTGGTAGTATCAGTTGGATCATTGGTAGTGGCAATTTTACTTGTCACCGAAATATCTTCTACTGAAGACAACTCAAGCGAAAAGATTTAAATTCTTCTAATGATAATTATGATATATGCTCAACATGATTAGTTTTGGCTCCCTCCTTAAGCTGGTCATTTTCCTTATTCCTTCATTTCTGAATCTTCCGGTTTCTTCCCTTCGAATGACTTTTCTGTTACTCGAGTCATCTTTAGTTGTGTCAGCCCGCCAACTCCTCCTTCCCAGTTTAAGAGCCTTTTGACGTTTTCCTTATCAGTGAGATCAGGTAAATCTAGATTGAGTTAGCGAAAATATTAGGTGGAAACATTAGAGTCTACATACAGTATCCACTCTTGAACTCGCTTCTCTCGTGGTCAACCTTTCTCTGAAGGGTGTCTTGACGACTAGATGCGGGTCTACCTGGCCGTCGCGCGGCTTTCAAAGAATCAAGCTCATCTCTGTCTCTCTCAATATAACTAGAGGTTGTTAGCATTTCCGTGGCTCATTCTGACTTTTTTCTAACTCACACTTCTATCAGATCTCTAACTTCAGTTTCTGTGAATGAATCAGCACCCGCTATCTTAACAGCTTCTCTAAAGTATTTATATCGCACAACTAGCAGCCAGAGTTAGCATTAGCGTAAAATCTTTTCAGAATTCGCTTACATTCAGCTTCCCTAGCATTTTGACGTTCTGTTCTATGCTTTGCCAGTTTTGCTTGTCGCAATGTAGCTTTATTAAGCTGCTGAAACTTTCGGCCACGAGGATGAACAGCCTTCTCTTGACCTTCAACCTTTTTAACTACCTTGCTAAGTGATTTTGCGACAGGCATTTCTGTATTTGATACTGAGAACTACTTACTCAAGTTTCAGAATTCTGTTTATTTTTTTATCAGCCTTGTTTTGAAATTTTTTTCAAAAAGATTTCTGCTTAGTCATTATTTGGGAGATTGGGGCAAGGGCTATAATTTGTTTGTCACGTGAAATGTCAGACTCAACCACGAAGGTCTAAATCAACAGTTTCACTCCACTGATAATCCAGATTCCATCATTTCACTCCCCACCTTGGTCACTAAAAAACGTAGATAATTACTTGCTCTTACTTATCACTTAAGTAAATTGGCTTTGGAAAGTCTTTGTAAGTCCTAATCTCATTTGAACTAGAATACACTTGATCTTCTTTACCCGTTGGTTATGATCTATATTTGTTGTTGAGTGATCTGAGCGTCACTGCATGCTAACTTCCTGAAAAAAAGCTTTCAAATGCCAATATATACTCCCCAGGAAATGCTGAGCATTTCAGCCTCAGAACTCTGCTGTTCTCCTAAGTTTCTTATTGATGTTATCAAGTTCAATCAAGTGTAAGTTTATGACAAAGACCCAATCACACAGTGGAATGCTAACAAACGGCATTATTTGTAAGACTCAAGTCTTCAAAACCTTACTTGTTCCGTGTCAAGGGAAAAAAATTTAAGGCAGAGCGCAAAATCAAGTTTCAAGAGAGCGGAGCTTTTGTTGAGGGGCCTCCATCAGACAACTTCATCAAGGATAACGATGTAACAATTGATGACGATGAAAATGACTATATTAATGAAACAGAGTTGACTTCAAGGTAAGTGTCCGGGTATGAAATAATAGAACTCTTTTGAATCTATTTCACTGACTTTTCGAAGGTTTCAAAACACAGTGAATCATCAAAAATTACCGAGTATGCTTTTTTTTCTTCCCTTCTTGTTTATCCCATTTGTCTGACACATACTAGCTGATCTCAAAACTGTTCCCGGCAAACTGGCATTTGGCTATCCACCATCTCAAGTAGCAACAAGTGGCAATGCCACTGATGGAGTCCCACCTACTCAACCCCGCTTAAGGTCGCGACGAAAATCGTCCAATCGAGGTCTGAGCGAGTCACAAAATAGTCTTCCTCAGGAAGAAGGTTGGACCAATGTGGTACCAAAAAACCATCAACGGAAGAGCTTTAATAACGAAGAGGCTTTCCACCATCGCAAGAGATTTGGGGAGTCCCAAAAACAAGGAAGGCATAGCTTTTCGACACACTCTCCCTCTAATAAAGATTTGAATGAATTTGCAGGAAGAGACCAAAAGAAACATTCCCCGAAGGAAAAACACAGAAAGACTCGTGCAAAATCGGAAGCTGTTACAAAGGACAAAGACAGCTTCCGCGCATTGTCCAAACTTAATCCGGAATGGGCCAGTGAATCTGCTGTAGTTGACTCTGAAGCAGATAGTAATGAGATTTTTTCAATGGAATCCCTAAAATCGCCAACTTCTCAATTCGAAGCATGGAAGGCCAAAATGAGAGGTTCTAACAACAAGCCATTTCAACTTTCTCAGCTACCGCCAATTCCTTCTCTTCCGTCTGTTCCGATAACTTCTCGGTTTCGCCGGAGCTCAAACTATGAAGACTTGCTTTGGGGCAGTTCACCTCAAGATCCTCCATTGATTCATCGACGGGCATTTGATGAGAGTCAGCCTCAAAGCTCAAAGTTTAAGGACATCTTTAACCCTTCTTCTTCCTCTTTCAAACATGATGACACGTCATCTGCTGCTGCATCAGTTACCTCTGCAGTCTCTATCCCTGTTTCTTATCCTCAGTATGGAAACACTCAGAAGACTGGCTTGCTGAACACTCAAATTAACACTAGTGGTCAATTATTCTATTCTTCTCCTTTAGGTAATATGGCTAGCTTGAACATTTCTAGCCCGTCAAACAGTGAATTACCGTATGGGCAATCTCCTAAGTTTCAGTCAGAGTATCTGAAGCAGCTCACTACTTTCCATACTTCTCGTTAAAAAGTGAAAGTAGAAACTCTGTGTTACACTATGGTCATTAACAGTTATTGTTTTGTTCATTTATACTTTTTATGGAAATTCCAGAATAATCCTAAATTTTAGTTCCGTCAATATACTTCAATTTAGCTAAAGTCAAAATGTTCAATTCCAATTATCAAAAGTTTGTTTCTAATCGACCATCATACCAGCGTACCTCGAGGTTTGTCTTCCATCTTCAAAGAACTCAGAAACAAAGCTACATCAATGCTATCATATTGCGGGGCCTCCAATTGTGGTCCATTGCCGCTGAGCACAGATGTCTCGCTATTTTTAAGAAAATCTTCATGGCTTTCGCGTCGCTCGTGATATTCATTATCGCTTTCCAAATCAAGTGAGTGTTCCCCTATGACCTTGTTTTCATTGTTTCGCGTGGTACATAATCCAGATGCAGCCTTTATCAAGTCCTTCACATGAGGTGTTACAGCGCGCCCGGGGTCCAAGCCAATTATTGATACTTGAGGTATAGTAAAATTGGCTCCACGTGCTGCAGTGCTCCCTACCAAATACCTGTCTTCATTAGAATCCCCTTTTTGATTATAGAGCGTTACTGAATGGTCTCCTATAGTGCTTGCGGCTTCACGGATTGAAATGTTAGTGTCATTAGAAGAATAGTAAAAGTTATTATTCGTATTCATTGTTGACTGAAATCTCCAATTTAGCTCTTTCAAAGATTTCGCACAATTGATTTGTACCTGGCTCTGGGAATGTTCTGGTACATTAATTGGAGATAAGGAAGTGGGTACAAAAACAATAGGCAGAGCTCCCCCTTCGACAAAAGTAGGGTTAAAATCCAAGATGTGACACATCGTTATGTCAAAGTCATGTAAATTGCGAGATAACTCGGATAGCACTAAGTCATGATCAATCAAACGTATAGCATATATATTGTCTTGTACGAAAGAGACATTTTCAATCAATTCGGTAGTGTTGGGGTTGAGAAAATCGTTTAAAGATTGAAAAACATCGATTGGAGAGTACCATATGCCAAACTTTTGATGGCATTTTATTTCCGATCCAATATGGACTAAAAGTTCGTCGGAATGCAAAATAACTGCTACCTGGTATAATACAGCAAAATAAATGCTCTTAAGTGCAATTCCTTGATCAATTGAAAGCGAGTCAACGTCTTTTCCAGAGAAAATTGAAAGACTCCTTTGCTCTAGCAAATATGCAAATGCAATGGCCCGGATGATCCCATGGTCACCCATATTACAAACAAGCGCATGGAGAACTCTGTAAATGGACAAAAAATCATCTGTGCAGACAGATGGATCAGTTGCTAACTTAAATAGCTCAATTAGAATTCGTCCGAATGGACCTTGAGCAACATTGAACAAAGGTGTAACTTTAATGTTCTTATCACCAGTTGAGCCATCATTTGCTAAAAACATGGCAAGAGATCGGGCATATGCCACCCTAACATCACGCTGGTCATGATTTAATAAGCTTTCGGTTCCATTCCAGCACGTAATTGCAAGTTGACTTTTCTCCACACTACTAATCTTACTAGGACGTACAGAGAGAATACTGTATATTGTCTCCAAGCTGTTAACGAGAAATTCGATATTAATTCTCGATGGATAGTGTTCTTTTGTTTTGCAAACTGCAAGTTCTGGTTCTTCCTGTACGCTTTCAGGTCTTTCAGGTGTAGCCGCACCAGAAGCCATCTTTGCTGATTTTCCTGGATACTGACATTTAGCCAAAATTTCGGAAATCATGTCTGAAATTTGCCCTCTGTAATAAGAATGAGAGGCCAGAGCAACAATACAAGCCTTCAATTCATTAATGAGGTCACATGTTGCCAAGGTGGGTGCATGATTATTGACGTTCCTTGATTTCAAAATATTTAGTTGATGCTGATGCAGAGACCGCAAAATGTCGATGATGGAAAGACCAACCATATTGACGGAAGATGACAAAAGGCATGATGTGAGACGAGCAATGGTAAGCTGGTTGGCAATATCAGAAACTGGCAAGGCAATCAAGTAGTCAACCAATTCGGTGAGCACCGCGAATCGAGACTGAACAGGAACACACACTGTTGCTATTTCCATAAGTACTTCGGACCATCTTAAAGATGCACTGCTTTTTTGGATGAAGGTAAGAGTTGTCCGAGTAGCATTTCTGAGTAGACGTACTGTTGTAGTTTCAAAGAGATGGCGAAGCGCCTGCATGCTTGTATATCGAAGCAATTGTTCAGTAGAAAGATCTCTTGGAACAATAGCGCTCATTTGAACACTCATTCTTCTAGTGATTTGTTGGGATTCAACTGTGACAATTTGAGAGTGGATTAACAACAAGCCTGATCCATCTTTGTCTTCAGACAAACATGATAATAGTAAAGAAACTATCAATGACAGTTGACTTGATTCAGTTGGGGTTGTTATTATTACAGAACTGGCAATACTTTTCAACGCCTCAATGCCAATTAATTTCCATAGAGACTTGTTCGTCCCCTTGACAGAGCCATTGGCAAGTTCTTGGTATAAGGAAATCAACATTCGAAAATCCTTAACATAGGCGGCATCGCCACGGAAAAGTGCACCGTCATGGAACTGGCAAAAGACTTCAAACACGGGCGACGCATGCTGGGAAAGTGAAAGATCGTTAGACGTAAGAACTTCAGTTAAAATGTTAACCACATTTTTTGCAAACAAGTTCAAATCTTCCGGGCATCGCTCAATAAGAGCCTTGGTTACATCCAAGGTAACCTGTACATTACTAGTTAATTAAAATTATTTGTTAACATAATTTAACAATAATTCTAATCAGAGAGACAGTCAACACATACCCCGCCTTACCGCGGTAAACATCGCTTTTAGCCCTGTGCTCCAGGTATTGTCCAACTTTTGTTAGTTTCGTGCGACGGGTCGAGACATAATAAAGAAGATATGACAACTCAGAGGGGTTGGGGCGCTTGTCTGGTGCCCTTCCAACTGGATAGCATTGTAGGATAAGTTTCTGGTGTTTGGAATTGAATTTAGAGCGCATATATGTATATCATGCATAGAAGACCCTATGTATAAATGTAAATACAGATTCTGCCCTCGAGAAGCTTTAATGCACAGCTAAAATATATATTTTTTATTATGAAGATAGAAGAAAATTACAAGAAGAAGAGGTTGGTCCGTTTGAGATAAAGACAACCTCATGGGCAGCACTGGCAGCACCCGCAATGTACTAGCGCAATAGATAATATTCAAACTCAAGTCTTCGTTAAGTCCCATGATTTTGCACTCCTAACGGATATGTGCCCTAGCCCAACTTTTATCTTGCTTGTGCCAAAGTTCTGTCCTTGAAACTTCCCAACCATCGACCACCACAATTTTTCACACAGGTTAAAAATTTTGGAATCGCATCAGTTTTCATTATTTTTTTTTTCACGTCATGGCGCCAACGTATATTAAGGGAGGTGTTTGGACAAATGTGGAAGACGAGATTTTGCGTGCCGCCATTTCCAAGTACGGATTGAACCAATGGGCTCGAGTATCTTCACTTCTGGCGCGCAAGACGGCCAAGCAAGTGAAAGCAAGATGGTTTGAGTGGTTAGACCCTACCATCAAGAAAATCGAGTGGTCACGCGAAGAAGATGAGAAGCTTCTTCATTTGGCCAAGCTGATGCCCACACAATGGCGTACGATTGCTCCAATTGTTGGACGAACCGCTACACAATGTATAGAACGGTATCAAAAGTTGTTGGATGACGCTGAACAGCAGCAAGAAGACGAGGAAGCGGGAAAAAGAGATAGTCTCGGGCTTTCTGGAGTTGGAGCAGATGCTAGCGCGCCTTCTGGAGCCAGAAAGTATAAAGCAGGTGATATTGATCCTACACCGGAATCGAAACCAGCGCGACCAGATGCAATCGACATGGATGAGGATGAGAAGGAGATGCTTTCGGAGGCGCGAGCAAGACTAGCAAATACACAAGGTAAGAAAGCGAAACGAAAAGACCGAGAGCGCATTCTAGACGAAAGTAGGAGATTGGCTCTTTTACAAAAGCGAAGAGAGCTAAAGCTTGCTGGAATCAATACGAAACTGACGCAAAAGAGAAAGGGACAGGTTGATTATAACGCCGATATTCCTTTTGAGCATAAGCCAGCAGCTGGGTTTTACGATGTTTCGGAGGAGCAGGACATGAACTTTCGAAAGAAAAACGCATTTGACTTGAAAACGCATCACAAAGGTGTGTTGATGAAGGAGTCAGGGGATAAGGATAAAAGAGACAAGAAACGAAACCGGGATCCTGAAGCAGCTGCAGCTTCAGCAGAGCAATCTGCGCAGGCCAAGGCTGAACGTCTATTTGAACTCAATCAAGCCGATAAAATTGCTAAACGACGCAAACTCGTGTTACCTGCGCCACAAGTGAACGACGAGGAATTAGAACAAATTGTTAAGCACGGATCACGCGGCGACAAAACTAGAGAAAGATACCTTACAGACGAATCAGTTACGGGAGCACTGGTGGGAGATTATAAGGAAAGCGTTTTAGGCGAACCCATTCGGACACCACAGGTTGAAAAGTCAGAGAACCGCATTTTACAGTCAGTTCGAGATATTCACGCGCTAGCAAATGAACAGTCTTCCCTACTGGGAAATGCCAATACTCCATTACACGACGCTACATTTTCCAGTCAAACAATTCTTCCGTCACAAAACATTGTCCAGACACCTAATCCGTTGGCCATGCGAACTCCCCGTGTCTCTGATGGAGGCACGTTAACAACACCCCGAAGGGACGGGTTGGGCGTAAATAGGGTAGATATTGGAGCTACGCCTCGAGAAGTTTTGAGAAGAGGGTTTCAGAGCTTACCTAGGCCGTTAAATAACTTTGAAATTGTGATGCCGGATGACGAAGTCATTAGTGAATCCACTGACCTTGAGGATCAATTAGTACGAGACGCAGGTGAGGAGGCACGGGATTTGGCTAGGCTGGAAGAGATTGAAAAGCAAAAAAAACTTTTGCGAAGATCACGAGTATTGCAGCTGAACCTCCCACGACCCCCAGACGCAGCAGTAATGAAGGAAACGACCAATGTCTTCGCTGAATTTACAAGCGGGCCTGCGGCAGACGAGGTATACGATGAAATTAACCGGCAAATCGCTTTAGAACTGTCTAAGCTAATTCTTTCGGATGCTAACAAGTATCCTATTTCTAAGGAGGCTAAATCATTGGGAGGAAATGCCCACGATACAGTGGAAGACCTAGACGACGATGAGCGAGCAGCCGTGCTGAAAGAAATTGAAAAGGAAATTAACAAGGAAAATTTGAAGAGGATTACGAAACAGCACGTTACAACTATTGAGCACCAACCGTACGTTTTGCCTGGTATTGATTCGTATACATCAGATGACGAGGAACCAACCAAGCTAAGCGCGAGGCCACTGGAAAAATCAAGAGTCATTGCGGACCAAGTTTTTGAAAAAATCAGCCAAGTTGCCACGAAATCCAACAAGCTGGAGCACAAACTGAGCTTGACGCTTGGGGGTTACTCGAAACGGCAATCTCTGTTAATTACAAAATTGAAACAAGCTTACAATGCGCTAACTGAGATAAAGCGAGAAAGAGTGATGGTTGAGGATTTAAAACATATGGAGGGTATTGCGATTAGCTCTAGATTGAATGGGTTACAAGAAGAGGTTAATTTCTTGGGTGACGCAGAAAGAAGAGGGCAAGAAAGGTATCGCGAATTACAAGATGCATCTGTATCGACTGTTTCATCTGTGTAAGCGAATGTTATTTGTTATGATGCTATATTAATGTGAGAACCAAATTTCGTTTAGTTCTCTTACTAAAAAGAACCCTTTTTCATGCGTTTGCTTCTTCCCAAATGACTGTACATCAATCTCTGTTACAACTAACATGTACAAAGCCATATTAAATCTCGAAGGTGACCAGTATTGAAGTGGCTTAGTGCACCAGTCGAGTTTAATGCGTTTATGTGGGCAAGGGAGGATGTCTTATCCCTTTTGATTCCAGACATATAGTGATTAACCCAGGTAAGTTGAATGGAGTTTTACGTACCACGATGGAACAAGTGCTTTGGCAAAATGGCCGTGAAACTTTAAGTTAGAACAGATTTGGGAGGGTTAGTGATGCCATACTGGATTTGGTTCCAACTTGACTTATCTGTTGCGTATAAATACAAAATGACTGACTGCGGATAAGAATTATCATAATAAGCAAACTTGGCAGCTTAATCCTGTTTACACGATGAGGGGTTTGTGATTTAAACAAGTCTAGACCCCATGTGGTTTCATCAGTTTAATGATTTTTATACTTCTCATATTTCTTTTGGGAAGTTTGTCATTTATTTTTATAATTAACATTTGGAGAACTAAGGTTTGTGAATGATCAGACCTTTGAGGCTTATACTCTAATATGAACTTGTAGTACGTGCCACATAACCTCATGACTAATAACAAATTTTTCCAAACAGTCGGGTGGCAATACTTGAAGGAGGAAGCATGAAGTGTGAATTTTGGGGTTTAAAATCCAGGGTTGGGGTTATACTGGAGGTTAGTTTCTACAAAGCGTCTGTAAAACTGTAAATCGGCCCGACTTGCCATGCGTAAAGTGTTTACGTCACCAAATTCACCACTATGGAAGAAAATTCCGCAGCGGATAGTTACTACAGTAACTGAAAACCTACTTTTTTTTTTTTTTGCCTCTTTCTTTTTCTTTTCTTCCTTAGCCCGCCCTTGTTCTACTTGTTCAGTAGACTGGGATTAGGCCCCTTTGAAGCAGAAAGGAATAAAAAGAGATTTTAATCATCTCGACCTTTAAATATTTAAATATCCCCCATCAGAACCTTGAAATTTTCATTTTTTTTTACAAATTTTTAACCTATATACGTATTTTTCACTTTTACTCTCGCCTCTTTTTCAGTTCTGAGCGCCAACCGCCTCCTGTTCTTTGTGGTTACTCAAATCGTACTTAAACTTTTTCAACATATTCAAAGCTGGCAATAGCCATATTTCTGTATATTTTCCGCATTTCAATTCACACTCTTGACACATCACTATAAGACTGTAAAGCCATGAAGTCAAGATCTCTACATTCTCATTCTTGGTTCAACCGCTCATTAACTGCGGCACTAGCATTTGCCTCTGTGGTGGCTACAACAGACGCCAAGTTTGTCTCCGCCAAAGAATCTCCAGATAAAACTCTTCACCTAGGCTTCAAAACAAGACGTGCTTCTAGCCATCCAAACCCGAATTCTTTAGAAGGCCAGATCCTAAGACGAGCTAGTGACACTCTGGAAGCGCCCTTGAACAACTTCCTCACATACTATGACCTTGAAGTGGAACTGGGAACCCCTCCCCAGCCATTTCACCTTTTAATTGACACTGGCAGTAGTGATATGTGGGTCATTGATAAATCAAACCCATTTTGCTCAACGTCAGCTAAGGCCATTGAACGAAGAACTGGTGTAAACTGCTCTGTTTCTGGAATTTTCGACTCAAGCGCCTCCTCTACTTTCCACAGAAATAGCTCAGATTTCTTTATATCTTACGGAGACGGTACTGTTGCGAAGGGTGATTGGGCAACAGACACCCTCAAAATACAAGGAAGCACGATTACAGACATGTCGTTTGGGTTGGGAACAACTACCAATAGTTCCAACGGTATTCTCGGAATTGGCTATGCGTCAAACGAAGCCACCGTTGCCCTGGACAAGCCATACGTTTATGAAAACCTGCCCATTCGACTTAAAAATGAGGGAGTCATCAACACTGCCGCCTTTTCACTGTGGCTCAATGACATTGAATCTGACGAGGGAAATATTCTCTTTGGTGGTGTGGACCATGACAAGTACACTGGATCCCTCGTAAAAGTGCCCATCTTGACGGCTGAGCAGGAATCTTCTCCCACTGCATTCATGATTCAGTTTGATTCCCTTCAACTTACGACCGGCGGATCTAGTCAAGAGATTCTAAGTGACTCCATAGCCGCTTTGTTGGATTCCGGAACGTCCCTTTCATACTTCCCAACAGCAGTTGCCAACTCACTCCTTGATGCATTTAACGCTTCATTCAGCAACTCTATTGGATTTTACCTTCAATCATGCAACCTAGAAGGATTTCTGAATTACACTTTTTCCGATGCCAAGATTTCTGTTCCATTTACAAGTCTTTTGATTCCAATCTCCGACCGCTCAAACAACCCTGCCAAACTCACAAATGGTGAGCCTGCTTGCGCAATTGGCATCATGCCAACCGAGAACAACTTTGCTCTTCTCGGTGACACTTTCCTAAGAAACGCCTACGCTGTATTTGACTTGGATAACAACCAAATTGCTCTTGCCCAATCTGCATTGAACGTTACATCGTCAAACGTTGAAGCCATTTCAAGCACAATTCCAAGTACTCCTGCTGGACATTCCTCTGGCACTTCATCCGAAAATGCCTTTGAAGGCAATGGCAAGAGCAACACTGACGCTCAGTCTTCATCAACCGGTGGTAGTTCAAACTCGCCTTCTTCCGCTTCTGCTTCTACTTCAACTAGTAAATCCAGTGGCATGGCAGCTATCGATGTACCTCAGTATGGCTTGCTTTCAGTTGCGTTCATGTTCATCTGTTCAACTATTGTTAACTTCTTGTAACCCTTTACGTGTGTAAACTTGGCATTTAACAAGTATATAAATATATTTATGTTCCAATGTTTTAGACATCCAAGTCTTCAAGCATAATGATTACCTACTTTTGGGATTTACACAATGTTTATACATTCTAGAGTTCATTTACGAAACTGATTCTTGCCGAAAAAAAAATATTTGCTATCACAAGTTATGCACTACTTGAAATTTCGTAAAACTCAGTAATGTTGATAATCTGGACCATGCTGACGGAGTTAGGCCAAGCGAATTGTGTCGGATTTACGAAGTTGTGGAGATCCATTCTATTTAAGTTTGGCTTATATTCCTTCGTATCTCGTTAATTCTCCAGTCAGGTACTCTAGACCTTTAGGCCTTATATATATATATAACCATTTGAAGAGACTGACTGGATGGCTAGTATTTTGGACGAGCAACTAGAACGAAGCTAAATATAATAATTTCTCAAATTTATTAATCACAAAGTCCGAGGCATTTACAATGAGACTAGGCAAAACTTTAAAATCGCTGAAAAGTCGAGTAGTAACTCAACACCAGGAGCAAGCGCAAGGCGAAACTGAGGAAATAACGAAAGAATTTTGGGTTACTAGCACCAAATCTCTTTCATCTTCTCCGTCCTCTGCTTCGTCCTCTTCCACATCCACTTCCAGCAGCTCTTCACTAGACACTCCATCAAAGAAAAAATCCAAGCTATTCATTAAAAGACAAGGAAAATCAAGCCATAAAATGCCCTCAAAACTAGAAGTCCTCGGCGGTACATCTCTCGACCCCTCTACATATACACCACTTCCGGTTAACCAGGAATCACCTGTAACGATATTGGAGTCAGACCTCGCGGTTGCGAAAGTGATTGTGAGAATCCAGGATTATAAAGGGTACAAAGATGGCGCCAATGGATCACAGGTGACTTCTGAGTATTTTCGAGAAGGAGAACATGTCAAAGACAGAGTGTCTATACAAATTGCGGTGTCGTTTAAGAAACCTCCTACCGCAAATACTGATGCCACTAATTCAGTCAGCGGACAAAGCGGTGACGATCATGACTATCACGCGGGTATATCTGGAAACGATCTAGTCTGGGGCAACGATTTCGACACACCTATCCGAGATCAACTTCCATATGGGTTCTCAATTGGGTACAACATACTTAAATATGCGGTTGACCCAAGTATTTTTGGGGATGTTTATGCGGATAAGCCATACTTGTATGGGCCTGCCTTGACTTCTTTTAACAAGATTACTACTGGCAGTACCAGCTCGGATAATACAATTGAATGGCCAGGCATATTAACCAGCGAAACACTTCAGCCTGAGCCACCTTCTGCTGAGTCAAAAAACTATCTCTATCTTCCTCCAAATGACCCCTCTGCCCGACGGAAGTTTTATCTTACGGAAGCGAATCGCAAATCGTTTACTTTCAAGTACAATACTCCGTACAACTTTGATTTCTACACACCGTACCTGGATATAGGAACACAGTTTGCTATAAAGCTGCCAGGCTATACATTTAATGTGGAAGGCTACGCCAAGGGCCAGCCTTTGAGATATACACTCAAGAATTTCCGTACTGGCGAGGTATATCTTACAGTGGTTATGAAGTTACACAAGGAGAATGAAGAAGAGACTACTGCCTAGATGGACGTTATAATATGGGCTTAAAGTAATACACTCTGGGTTTACAAAACAAGGAGCTGATGTTGACTCATGATCAGTATACTGATATAATAAATTTTTTAAATATCAATTATACCAAATATAATCTCAAACTCACGATGCCAATATTTATGGAGCAGTAATCCTTCCACGATACCAATATTTATGGAACAATAATCCTGTCTTTGAAACATTGTTGCTCTCTCTAAACCGTGCCTCCTGTAGTAGTTGTTGGCGTTGTTTTCGTGGATAAATTGTGTTGACGTTTTTCCCAAACCGACCAACAACCAATCATAATGCGTAACTGCCCTTAATTTATTCCCAAATAGGATTTAGTGATTGTATAAAAAGGGAAAAGTGTAAACACAGAATTCAAGTGTTGATTGAATATAAAAACAAGTAATTCTCTGCAAACTCGTCTCTTTTTTTCGTTTCTCTCTTCTTCACTGACATTTCTTTCTATACATTTAATTTTTCTTTTAATAATTCTAATACCAAAAATGAGCTTTGCTACACCTAAAAAATCGAAAAGAACAATGTTTTTTGATTCCCCAAGCATGCAACGACAACCGCGGTTCAATACTGAGAAAAGCGGCCTTACGCCTACACAATCAAAGTTTATGAAGCAACCGAGTGGTGGTGTAACTCCTAAGCGTATGCCGTGCTCGCCGCTTTTCAAGTCTGTCAATAAACCTAGTACACCCATCAAGTTGGACGTGGTGGCTTCCGATTGGGTCATGGCCGGAAACGGACATGCCGCCATGACCTGTTCTAATAGCCCAGGCAGAGCATCTAGTAAGGTTGTGAGTAGAGCCACGGCACATGCTGATCGATTTATTCCCAATAGACAGGCCTCATTGCCTGTGCGCTCCAAGTTAGAAAAAAGCTCTTCAGTGTCTGCTGTCAGTGGATCTGGAATTGACTTTTCAGCGGCCCAAGATGCAGTAATTTCTAGGCCATCAGCAAGCTCAATCTCGGGAGAGTCACCGACTTCCAGGGCTTATCAGAGCTCAGTAGCTGAGGCTTGTGGAATTGCGCTCAATACGCGCATTCTTGAGTTTCAGCCGGCTGCTCCACAGTCCTCCAAGCCTATTGATCTGCGAAGCCAGTATAACCGTCCTCTAAAGCCCACTGTGAATGCGCAACTGCGACGTAAAGTACCGACCGCCCCCGAGCGAGTTTTAGATGCCCCTGGTCTTATTGATGACTATTATCTAAATCTTCTTGACTGGTCAAGCAGCAACCAAGTGGCCATTGCGCTGGAACGCAATGTGTACATTTGGAATGCAAGCTCGGGGACAGTGTCGAGTTTGATGGAGTCTTCAGCAGATAGCTACGTATCTGGAATCAAGTGGTCTGGAGATGGCGCATTCTTGTCAATTGGATTTAGCGATGGCGATATCGAGATTTGGGACGTTGAGGAACAGACCAAGACGCGGTCAATGAATGGTCATAGCGCAAGAGTGGGTGTCATGTCTTGGGACAGACACATTATGAGTTCAGGATGCCGAGATGGATCCATTTGGAATCACGACGTGAGATTACCGGAGCATAAGGTTAGCGAGTTCAACAATCACACTGCCGAGGTTTGTGGTCTGGAGTGGCGGTCTGACGGTACCCAGCTAGCCAGTGGAGGTAACGATAATGTAGTTAACATTTGGGATGCCAGATCAACAGCACCCAAGTTTAGCAAGACAAATCATCGAGCAGCAGTTCGCGCCGTTGCATGGTGCCCTTGGCAACTAAACCTTCTTGCTACTGGCGGTGGATCTCAAGATAAGCATATTCACTTTTGGAATAGCACAACTGGCGCTCGTGTAAACTCCATTGACACTGGATCACAAGTGACATCTCTTAAATGGAGCACTACTTATAAGGAAATTGCGTCCACACACGGGTTTCCTGAAAACCACCTTACTATTTGGAGTTACCCAACATTGACCAAGAATGTCGACATTGTTGCACACGATTCCAGAGTGCTCCATAGCGCTCTAAGTCCAGATGGACAAACTCTGGCAACCTGTGCGTCCGACGAGAACCTCAAATTTTGGAAGATATTTGAAACCGTGGGTCGTAAGGTTACAGGTGGAGCAAACAGTGCATTGGCGTCCGGTAAAGATGTAGGTAAAGTCATGATGATTCGGTGACTGAAGTTTGTGCCTACTTTGTAGAATTATTTATTATAGTTTTTAAAAAAAAAAATTGAAGCATTTGATTTTCAACTTTAAAGTCATTACGCATGTTGTTTAAGCAATCTTCTGTTGATTTGGTCTTGTCCTAAGGAAATCAAACGCAATCATTTACTATCAGCACATCCGACCAATGCTATACTTTAATACAACTATCTCTTGCTCTCAATTTCCCACCATGTCAATTTGCTTCAGAACAGCAGCTCCAACCAAACCCAATCCGACAACGAGAATGGCCTTTAAAAAGGGCTTTCATTCACTTATAATTCCTCCTCCGCAAAATTCAGCCAATGGAAGTTCCATTTATTCTTGTTTGAATTCGAACGAAAATGTTCGGAACCGAAATGCACGATATTTACCTGGGTAAGGGCAACCCCATTTGCCAGTGGTTAAATCAACCCCAACCCACCCTAGTTATTCTCGTATTTGCCCTAACCCATATGGTGGTGATGATGTTCAATAACTTTGCCCTAACCCAAAAATGAACAGCAGTGACTTTTTTGCCATAGTTTTCCGTTTTCCGCAAGCAGAGTCCCGAGAAATACTCTGGAAGCCCAGTCGTTCGAATTTGGGTGTCAATTTGTATAGGGGAGAAGCAAAACTATAAATACAAAGTCATTTCCCCGGAATGTTTCCACTTTCCTTCTCCTCTCTTCCTCCTTTTTTTTCTTAGGTATAAACTCTATCAATACAGAACCAACAACCCTCGACTTTCATCAAAATCAATGTAAGTTCAAGTAACGCAATTTTGCAATTTTTGGCCTTGTTGACTTGGCCCAATTGAGTTGTCAGAGTTTATCTCGTGCAGCAATTTCCCTTCTTCCCCTTCCCCGGATTTTTTTTTATTTTTTCGTCATTACAAACAGCTAACCAGTTCAAACAGTCTATAATGCCTGCTACTGACGTCCTCAAGAGAAAGTCTGGTGTGATTGTCGGCGACGATGTCCGCAATCTCTTCCGCTACGCACAGGAGCACAAGTTTGCTATTCCTGCAATCAATATTACCTCCTCTTCAACAGTAGTTGCTGCTTTGGAGGCAGCTCGTGATGCAAAGTCCCCTATCATTCTTCAAGCATCTCAGGGCGGTTCCGCCTACTTTGCTGGTAAAGGTGTTGGCAACAAGAACCAAGAGGCTTCAATTGCTGGTGGTATTGCTGCCGCCCACTTTATCCGCTCCATTGCACCCATCTACGGAATTCCCGTTGTTCTCCACACTGATCATTGTGCCCACAAGTTGCTCCCCTGGTTGGACGGTCTTTTGGACGCTGATGAAAAGTACTTTGCCGAACACGGAGAGCCTTTATACTCCTCTCATATGATTGATCTCTCTGAGGAGCCCCATGAGGAAAACATTGCTACTACAGCCAAGTACTTTAAGCGCGCTGCCAAAATGAACCAGTGGCTTGAGATGGAAATTGGTATTACAGGTGGTGAAGAAGATGGTGTTGACAACTCTGGCGTCGATTCTTCAAAGCTTTACACTCAGCCCGCTGATGTCTTTGCCGTCTACGAGGCTTTGGCTCCCATCTCCCCTAACTTTTCTATTGCCGCTGCCTTTGGCAACGTTCATGGTGTCTACAAGCCTGGTAATGTCAAGCTCCAGCCTGCCCTCCTGGGCAAGCACCAAGAGTACGCTAAGGCGCAGCTTAAGAGCAACTTGGACACTCCCCTGTTTCTTGTCTTCCACGGTGGGTCTGGTTCCTCCAAGGAAGAGTTTGAGACTGCCATTAACTATGGCGTAGTCAAGGTCAACATTGACACCGATACCCAGTACGCCTACCTCGTTGGTATCAGAGACTACGTTCTCAACAAGAAGGACTATGTCCTTTCTCAAGTCGGAAATCCCGAAGGTGAGGACAAGCCCAACAAAAAGTACTTTGATCCCCGTGTTTGGGTTCGCGAGGGTGAAAAGACCATGTCTGCCCGCGTTGCTGAGTCTCTGAAATTCTTCAACACTGCCGGCCAGCTCTAAATTGAACGACCGTAATGATTTTTCTATAATTAAATGTAAAAGCTTGTGAATGAAATTAAAATGGCTGAGCTTTTTTTCGCATGTAACTTTCATGTTCCCCTGCCCTGGGAATATAAACACCACGCAACTTGCGCGTCAGACCTCGTTATCCAGTAACAGCGTAGCATTATATACTGCACTGTCCTCCTACTTTTCTCTTCCAACTCTAGCTCGAAAGTAATTAGAAATAAAGAATTTTTTCAAGGCTTTGACTCCAATTGGATTTGTTCACGACGTTCAAACAGAAATTCCAGATAATTTACAATGACTCTATACTACACTATCGTAAGTTCCACAATTCCAGGACACGATAATCTCTCTGGAATCTCGTGCTCTCGCTGAATTTCCTTGACTAATAGCTCACAGGTGTTTGTCCTGCTAATTGCGGAAATGGCAGCATTCTTCCTTCTGGTTGCTCCGATTCCAACCTCTATCCGTCATAAAGCTCTGTTATTTCTAGCTAACAACCCTGTTATCAGTCAAATTAAACTTGGATTAAAATTCACGTTCTTCTTCATCTTAATTCTGTTTGCAGACTCTGTTAACAGAGTTTACAGAGTTCAACAGGAAATCTCAGCTGTTCACGAGGCAGCTGGTGGTAGTGGTGGTGCGGCGGCTTCCATGATGATGGGAGTGGACCGCAACGAAGTACAGGTTCGAAAGTTTTACTCGCAGCGAAACATGTATCTATGTGGATTTACGCTATTCTTGTCTCATATCTTGGTCAGAACCTTTGCGCTAGTGCTGGAGTTGACAGAGGCTAAAGAGCAACTTGCCGATGAAACCATCACAGCATCCACCGCCAAGTTAAATGTCACTTCGCCATCTTCATCAAAGAAGGAGGACGAAAAGGAGATTGCAGAGCTGAAGGAAATAATAAGACAAAAGAACTTGGATATTGAACATCTTAAGAAGCAAGCGGATGGCCTGTCGAAGGAGTACTACAAGATTTCAGATGAACTAAATGAAAAGGCTGGAGTTGTACCTGGAGTCAAAAAGCTTGATTAAGGAAAAAAGATAAAAAAAATAAAAAAAATAAAAAAAAAGCCAAAAAATAAAATTGGGGATGAAAGGAACAGCTTATATCAGTAAGGAATACAATATATTTTATTTCCTATTATGCTGTTAAAAAACATCTGTTTTTTAAACGAACTTAGATAGTTTAA
>JAKVQY010000085.1:0-28206 GCA_030463045.1 Geotrichum macrosporum | reverse complement strand
TCCTCACTATTAGTCTTTTATAGATGTTTAAAAGATCAAAACAAATTCCATGTAAAAAAAAAACAAAGAAAAAAAAAAAAAAGGAAAACATCAAATAAACTCACTCCCACATCAAATTATGCAATCAACCACCAAGAACTGGCGAGCAAAATAAGAAGCACAACAGCCGTGATAATACCGGCACCAGCTTTATCCTTGGTCGTGATTGTAAGGTCGCGGTCAACAGATCCAGAGCGGGAACTAGTACCAGCAGATCCGTTACCAGTAGAAGTGGCTCCGGTATTTAGAGTTAGTGGGCCAGGTTTGGTCCACACCAGTCTATTTTGGAGCGCTTCAAGTGAACTGATTTGCTCACCAAGTCCGTAGTAACCGTCCCAAGATCCGTTGCCCCAGTTTAGACCACACGTGTGGCCGTCAGTACCTCCGCTGCAGGAAGAAAGTACGCCAGGGGTGGTAAAAGCCAAGTAAGACTGAATTTCGTCACTAAGGGTGGGCGCCATGAGACAAGTGAGACCTAGGAATCTAGAAAAAATGCCCTTGAAAGAACGCTGGTCGTTATTACACTGGTTCGAAGGCTGGCAGGCAGCCTCGTACATGATATGAGAACCATCCATGAAAAACACTTGTGCGCGACCCCAGATATGAGTAGTACGGTTAAGCCAGGTAGTATCGTTGGTATGGTTGTACATAAATGCAGCACCAGACATGAACAAACCAGAGTTATATGTCCATTCGAGAGGTGACACATCAGTACAGTTCTGGGGAATGGAGCCACCATCGTATACAGGCCAGTTGGTCCCGTTTGTGTTAATAAACCCGAGGCCCTCAGTCCAATCCCAGACTTTTTCTGCCCAGTCAGCGTATGACTGATTTCCGGTATATCGAGCCAAACGGCTTGCAAGGTTGAACAAGCATCCGTTAGAAACAGTATTTTTATAATTGTAACCATTGTTCCACGTATATATTTGCCATCTTAGACCACCACCACAGTTTTGGTCGTCCCACCGAGAAGCCATAGTGTTAAAGACAGCTTGTGCAAGATACAACCATTGGGGCTGGTTGCTGTCCGGGTTACTAAAATTCTTTTCAGCGGCAGCCATGACAGTAATACCCCAAAATCCGTGATCGTCATTTCCTTCAGTTGTGGTTTGGTTGGAAGGCATGTAATCCCAATTACTTCCCACCTGGAATAGTAAGCTAGTTTTAAGAATATCATTATACTTTGTATCTCCGGTGTAAAAGGCGTAGTCAAGCATGGAACCCCAAGCAGCACCAGCTTCCCACCAGTAGTAAGGATTGCTAAACATACCGGGGACTTGTCCAGTGTCGTTACCATTGTAATAATCCATGAGACCTTTCGCGAGGAGACCCAAGCCATCGCTAATTGAGGATTGATTATTGAAGTCAACCTGAATAGCACTGCCCTGGAGAGGAGCCCATATCAGCACTAGCAAGTAGCTGAAGAGCACAGAGATCGATCGAAAAGATGCCATTCGAATCTTATTGTCGACTTCTTGAGGTAACAATATAATAAGACTGGTTGGTTTGCTTTCGCGAAGCTTTTTTCTTACAAATATATGGGGTTTGCTGCAGGACGACGAGAACCAATAATTTTAGACTAAAATAAAGTCACGTCTCAAACGTACTTTCGAGAAAGATGAAGAAAATGGGGTTTTTTTTTTCAAATGTTGTTGAATGCTGAACGAGAGGAACTAAACAAGTGGATTATAACGAGAGCTGGAAGAGAAAGAAGCTGTGGATGTGGTGACGATGAAGATGATTCTTGAGAAAAAAAAAAAGAGGGAAGGGTTTTGTTTGGAAGAATTTTTAAATTCAGTGGATGCCTAATTCAATACTTTTCATCAATATTTTTTTTTTTTGACAAAATTTTTTACTATTTCGTGCTAATTATAGTAGTTGTCAGGAGATGACGTAGAAATTGACAAAACAATTCGACAACATCTGAAGGTCAAGTTAGAGGCCCTTTCGCGTCATTTTGAAGCAGGACTCGGATGGATAAATGTATATCTGTAAGCCATGTGAAAAGCGATAGTCGTCAAAAGGGTCCACTCGGCGAGTTTCAGCCTGTTATCAGGTTTCCAGGCTCAAAGGGTTTAACAAGTTTCTCAAGAGCAATATGCAGACCAGAGTTTTAAATAGTAGCAGGATAGCAAAGCTACGGAGAGGAATTCGTGGGTTGGCTAGGTTGGATGCCTAACAGGAAATAAAATTGATCGCGCTATAAGTTTTAAGTGCTTGCAAAATCTTCGTGCAAATCTTTTCTGCACTAACACAGCAAGGATAGCTTTAGCATAAGGGACCAAAAATTTTCAAGAACGTAATTGCAAAGTAAAGGAACTGAATAGAATTAAAGAAAATAGAAATGAATAACAGCAACAACAATAATAGTACTAATAGTAATAATAGAAAGAAAGAAAAAAAAAAGACAAATTAAAGAATCACGGGTAAAGAATAATAGTCATCATAAAAAATTGCAGAGACGATTTTAGACTTCGTCTAGTTTAGTTTGCGTGTGCTCTAGTGCAAGCAATGTCATCATTTCTTGATTTGCGTCTTTTTCATTACCGCTCTGCAATTTGAAGGAAATTTTTTTTTACACTTCTCAACTTCTCAGATGCTGTACCCGGAAAAATCTTGTTGACACAAGTATTCATTTGCAATATTGTCTCCATGAGCTGCTGCACTAGTCATCCAGTGCTTAATAATCGACATACGAATAGGATCCAGTTTTTCAGGGTCCTCGTTGATTCGGTAATCCTCAAGTACTGACGCACTAAATGTATCGCTGAGTTTTGTAAACGGTGCAAGACATATCGGTGCTATATGAGGATGTGAAAAATGCATTATTGCAAGTTCTCGTTGACCTTCCGTATCACCTTCTTTCGATGCAATACTCCACAACCATGCACAGTCTTGCAATGTCCACTGGGACAAAAAGGAAGTGTCCATTTCTGTTGAAATCATGCCAGTAGAGTATTTAAACAATTCAGTAGCAGTTTCAGTTACTGTCCTTAGAAATTCTTCTTTCAATGAAAGTGCCGCAAGACTCACGTCCCAAAATGCCTTGCCCATATCTGTCAGGTCAAGCACGGACGAAGGAACAAATGCAGCAATAAATTGTAAGTCCCGAAACAATGTGCGACACTCACCTTTAGCATTCCTAAATATTCTTCTTAGTTCCTCGGCTATTGCATCTGTATTTGGGCCCACTATAGAACTTCGATGAAATGCAGGAGCTAGTGATGGAATTGCAAAGCTGCCAGAACCAAGCATGGGTGATTGAGCCGGAAATGCACCAGAAGATATTCTTTTAGCTTCTACTGTTGCAATGACCTCGCTCAGTGATGTCATAGCTGATATGCTGCCCTTTCGACTAACTGTTTTGTCCACCATTGAAGCCCGAGGGGTGGCTGTAGCCTGATTGTCAGAAGTAATAGACGGCATATTGGAATGCACTCGGTAGGGCCTACCACCATTAGCATTACCAGTAGTAGAGTAAGACAAGGACGATACAACCAACCGCACAAGTTCATACAACGTTGTTAGTTTGCCCATAGGGGACGGATTGACAGACAGCTGAAAAAGTAACTTAGAGTATGCTCTCTCATATGGAAATTGAAGCTTGGAGGAATGGTGCGTGGGTGGTTGAGATTTGGCGTGGTTGGCTAAAGACCCGTAGTTTGGAGACTCAGCAGCGCTAGAGTGTCGCCAGCTAGATCGGGAATCAGTGTTAACTCGCAGGTTGTTATCCGTAAGCTTGCCTTTTCCATTTCTCTCAGAAGCACGGTTAATAGACGCTGCCACAATAGGTGCTAGCAGCCATTTATCAGTTTCAGAGCCTAAAAAAGTTAATTAGGAGAATTAAAAATGAGATAAAATTGCTTACCTTCGGACCACCCTTCAAGCCCGAGATCAGTATAAATCAGACTAGTGATGCGCATTTGCAAATCAAGCATAAACTGATCAAGCCCTTCCCGTTTCTTATACTGTTCTTGGCGATTTGCATCATCAGTAAATGGGGGAACAACCCCCAGATCATCAGATCCAGTCAAACTATTATTTCCCATAGTGCCCCCGCCGCTAATGACTTCGTTAAGACTTCGATTCCTCCGATGGCCTAAATGCTCGTTGGATGATGCTGGACGGTCGTAATATGACTCAGGATGAAGGTCAGAAGACGACATTCGCTTACCTGTCAAATCGAGCGACGACGCAAACATGTCAATGAGATTTGGACTTGACTTGCGAGATTTGTGCCCTCGCAAGCTGTACGAACGAGCTAAATCGGAATGATTGCTACCAGAAGTTTTTGATCGCATATGAGAAGGATTGAACCCTTCCATCGAAATACTGTCAATAGAACGTCTGCGATTATGTACATCAATTTCGGTTTCAAAGTTGCCGCTTCCATTGCTGCCAAAGTTGTAAAATGAAGACTTTGATGGATAAGGTCCGGGAACACTATTTGTTGCCCCACTAGACCTGTCTAATCCTTCAAGTTCTACAATAATCTTCCACAAATCACCTCGAAATAGGGTACTTGAAGTAAGAAGAGATTGGCCACGGTTACGGCGCCCGCCAAGAGCATCCCCGATAACTCGCTTGACTAAATCATCGACCTCGCAAGAAAATCTATGAATGCGCTCCTCACCGGTACAAAAGTTCTGGATCTGTTGTCCATCGAGCCACTTTTTAGTTGCTTCAGCCTCCCGGTCACAAAGCTTGTTTTTGCCAGCATACTCAACAGGTGCAAACATGACGTCACCAGGGCTAATAACAGCATGAGGAATAGACTGTCTTTTGCTCTGATACTCTCTCTTGCTGGCACCCGTAAATCTTTTGAAAGAAGAAAAAGCGCCAGATGAGGAAAGGGATGTTGTAGAGCTGTTTCTTTTCAGTGCATGAGGGCGGGAACTGTAGGTATATGAGAGCGAGCCAGGAACATTTAAGCTGTCCCTCAAAATCGCAGAACCTGTCCCACGATTTAAAGTAAAGGCAATATCCTTAGCTCGGCTCCAAAGAGGGCTGGTACGAACCTCTGTCATATACCAAATTTTTGTGCGTAAATCATTTAAGTTATTAAGAATTGAATCAAGAGACTTTTTGGAAAACTGCAGGACAATCTGATATGGCTGTGAAATCTCCTCACACTTGTTAATGCGATGTGCAATATTGCGAAGCTTCTTTTCCTTGTCGCGTTTGAGGCACTTGACAAGATATGAATTGACTTCATTTGCAACCTGGGCATAAGAAGTACTAGAAACAGGTGGAAGAAGCTTTTGAAGAGCATGGACAGCATTAAAGTATTCACTGCCTTGCAAAAAAGCCCCGCGAGAGATAGCTCGATGCCCAGCATCGCTTAAAATATTGGAAAGATAAGTCGGGGAAGACGACGAATGAGAGATGCTGAATTGATCTCCAAATAACCTACAATTTATATCTGACAAGGAAGTTATGGAGTTGTCTGGTTTCACTGAAAAGTGCCTGAGAGTGTCAGAAGTAATATCTTGAAAGGGAAAGGTTTGATAACTTGGGAATTTTGAAAGGGATCCCGAGTTGTCAGAAATAAGCTGCTCCAGAGAGCGAGTAACGACATCTGCATACGAACGATATCCAGAGGCAATTGGTGATTTTTCAAACTCAACAAAAGAGGAATGAGTAGGGTCCTCACTAGTAGTCGTATTAGCGGATTTATCAACGTCATCTAAATTTCCAAATTTAAGAGGACCACCATCCAGATTATCAAATAAACTGGCATTGCTAACAATTGACTCTTCATCAATCTCTGTTATTAAATTCACTTCGTCAATACGAAAGATCTGCCATTTTTCTGACAGAGGATGAGGAAGACGAAAATGTTGTAACTTTTGCGGACGCAACGAATGAAGGTACTGAGAAGCAATAGGACCCCGAAATTGGAGATATGGAAATTTTTTGAGAAGTTCTTCTGCAACGGGTTCAATGTCAAGTCTAATATCGTTGAGATTGTACTCAAAAAGTTCGTTTTCAGGACCAAATATTGGCGTGCTTTTAGCCGATGTGCACTCATCAGGAAAATAAAGGTTGATTTCATCAAGGCTAGGCAGACTTTCGTTAAGAGGGTTGTGTGTTGGGCCACCGCTGCCCCCTCCAGGCACCGATGAAGCAGACCCTACACAACCAAGACTACTGCTAGATGAGCGGTTTACTGTATGATTAGATGTGCTTGAGCCAGATCGTTCCACGAAAATAGGTTTGGAGATTGTAGGGGTATGGCCGACAAAAGGAGGCTTGCGATGAATAGCAAATGATGGAAACAAAGAGGAATACAAAGTCAATATATCGGAAGGGCAGAGAACCAGTAACTGACCAGAATAATTTGAGTCCGAAGTCACGCCATCTACCGAGGTTAGAAAATCATTGCTCACTTCTGAGGAAGCCTCTTCGATTTCATTGGGATTTACAAACACAGATGTATTTGCAGTCGCAGCGTCCGGAGTTTTTATTGAACTCAAAAACTTATCGTAAACGGTCATAAGCATTGTTTGAATCTCAGGAGGTACAGTAGCGCTGCTCGGCTTGTTGGTAATCACAATTTCCGCAAACAACAGCAAAGTCTGGTAAATACTTAATAATATTCTATGGCGCTGCTTTTCAGAAATAAAAAAATCTGAGACTAAACCAAGACTTTCGGGTGAGTTGAAAAATGTGAAAATGTATTTTCCAAAGAAATGCTTGAAAAATATAAAATGCAAAGCGTGATCCTTGTTTTTATCTGATACCTTGGCTAGAACGAGCTTAGAAAAGTGAGTAAGATTTTCAGGAATGACATCGGAGGAAGAATTGTTAAGGTGAGATAAAAACTGAAAAACAGAGTCGTTTAGAAAATTTAGACGCTTTGATTCAAATTCAGTGTCTATCATGTGAGAGGAATTAGAAGAAGCTTTACTGTTGTGATTGTGGGTTGTAGTAGAAGTAGTCGGCTTAGCTGTTGGACGTTGCAAAGAAATTGATGGGGAAATACCAGAAGCTGAGAATGGGGAAACAAAGACATTGGTAGGCGAGTTCATTGCAAGAGACATGGCAGGCATTTCAGGGGAAGGATAGGTAGAAGTTGGTGCCGAAGAGGTGCAGGGCATGCTAGATAAAATAGGGGTACTTGGCGAACCCAAATGAATGTAATTGAGGACTGGTGCAGATGATTGAAAAGAAAGAGAAGAGATGTTCGATTTCAGAAGAAATTGACCAGTTTGTAAAAAACCTAATAAAATGTTTTCAAGAGAAGAGAAATGGCTCTTAGAAGAAAATGAGATAATTCTATCAAATATAGCTAAACAAAGTTTGTCAAACTTTTCTGTCGAAGAATGATCAAGAATAAAAGAAACGATAAAAGCAAAATATTCAAATCTTTGAAGAGAAGGGGCAGTAAGAGGAAAAAGAGAATAGAAAATAACGTCTAGAGCGTTACCTCGATGAAGGGCACTGAGGTCTTCAAATGGATCATTTGACGAAGGAGCGAAAAATATAGACACATCATTCTCATTCATGGTAGAGAGGGATGCGCAGATGAAACTTGGTGATGTCTTTACTAAGTAGAGAAACGAATTAAGGAGCCTGCGATTGACTGGTTTAAGGCAAGACATAAAATTAGAATTTCGGTTTGTAAAATCACTTTTTAAAATGGAAGAACTAAAATCAATGAATTGCAAATAAGGTGAAGAAAATTTTGCTGGATCGGACTTTAGGCGATCTGAAAGAATCACATGAAACACTTCGGAAGATGCCTCAAGACGGTTGACGATATTGTAATAGATGAGGAGTTGAATAAGACGAGTGGCAGCATCTGTAGCGGCGTTAACGCCAGAGGAGTATTGAATGTCTAGCTGTATCAAGGTTTCAATCGGAACGCAAATAGGGATTGGGCTGGAAGTTCGAATTGGTAAATTGCTTTGATATTGCTGTTGGGATGAAATATTTTGAGAGTTTGGCAGCTGCTGCGAGTTACGGTATGGCTTTTGGAGAAACTGGGATAAAGAGTGCTGTGATTGTTGCAACTGCTGAGGCAGTTGCTGTTTTAAACTCTTCGATGGTGAAGAGCAAGAAGATTGTCTTTGGTTACTGCGATTTCCGAGGGATCCTTGAAGTGGTGCTAGAGAAGGCGAGGGAAGAAGTGCAATAGGTGTAGTGAGACAGCGATATGCCTCTTGAATTGGATTGGAAGCATTCAAAGTATCCATGAGATCAGCTGAATCAATGTTGTAGGTCGAAGAATGGCGACTGTGCCTATCCCGGGGATTGGAAGTGGGCGGAGGAAATGCAAGGGAAGCTGTTTGCTGTGACTCTGATTCGTCACGAAGAGTAGCATTAAAATCCTCCGTAAAGTTGTTGTGTTTAGATCTGTAGTCAGTCTTTGGTTGAGGATAATAATCTTCTTCCTTATCAATCGAGTCCAGGGTGCTCAAATCGGAGTTAGAGGAGGTAATGATACTGTCACTGGAGGCTGCAATAAATTTGAGATCAAGATACTTTGAATCACTTGGAGAAAGCGAAAACCCGGAGGTCGCTTTCTGAGCAGAGCATGATGATGCCGAATAAGAAGATTCATGGTGATTTGTTGGTTTATCTGGATGCTCGTTTGCTGGGACCAATGCGTTATCAGAAGCTGAAGACTGGGCCTTTTGAGGCCGTTCAGGAAAGACAAACGAGGACATACTCTGGACAGCAGTCATATTAGGAGCTAACTTAGGATTAGAAAATAAGCAGCAGCACGTGTCTTGAACAAACATACCTAAAAGTAACTGAGAGCTGAATGTTTATAGTCTGTAGGAAATTTAAAATAAAAGCTGGAGAAGATTCGTAGATGTTTTTAACAATTCAAGGCGATAGTATCGTGGTTGCCAGGATCATTATCAAAGAAAAGACAGTCATTTAGCCGAAAAGCCAGTTTGGAATAGCATAGACTGGTTAAAGGAAGATGATTAAGGACAGATGAGTTAGTCGCAGTAGTAAGTCAGATCTTCCTTGGAGGTTGGGGAGGGAGTGAAGTAAATTTTTTACGCCCTATTTTTTTACTTTTTGATTTTTATTTTTAACCACAAACCCTCTGACAGAGGTTTTTTATTTATTTATTGGGGCTACTACGAGAATTCAACTTCAGATAATTTATTAAATCACAAAGCAGATGAAGAGGCATAGAAGACCCTTCACTGTTCCTACCTCTAACCCGGCTTCATGGTATGTCCCCATTTTCAGTGGAATTAAATGGAGAAAGAGTTCCTTGCAAACGTTTACAAGCACCATCAAATTACTGGCGGCAACAGCAGCAGCGGTACAAGAAGTGTCCGCGATATTAACAGCAGCATGGTTCAGAAACATCTCACTTTTTCTACGAAGCTCCATATCCCACGTGTTTACGAGAGACCCCCTTTAACCGTTTAGCTCTCAGTTCAGGTACGCTAAAACATGCGAAAATGGCAGTAAATAATATCTTGTACGGCTAGGAAAATCAACTATGTAACACCTGACCTTAAAACAAAGAGCTTACGACCAACACCGAAAAGCTGTTTGAGCTACCGATCTCGTGATATCCCACATATGGGAGATAATGTTTGTTTGTTCTACTTTTTATTTTATTTTATTACCTGAATTTCATCAAAAACACCGCTGAACTCTTAATTGCGAAAGAAATCGGCCTTTAGAACAATGTCTTCTTTTTATGTTATATAGTCTTTCTTTAGATAGGATATTTTACATGGGACAATAAACTGATTTATCATCAACAACTTCAGAAAGGGTTCAATAGCATTTGCAATAGTCCAGGTTTACAAACACAAAATCTTAGAGTTTTGGCAACCTATTTATTGGTCCGTGGATATGTTTTATTGTCACAAGACTACTTGTTGATCCTGTCTAAAGACGTGCATTATTTGGATATTCACGTTTAAAATGATTTGAAATAACCTAACAGCCCCAATTTTTTTTTTTTTCGAAAAGCTTTTAATGTCTAGTATTTAGCAGAGACGGAACCAATGCGCAAGAAATCACTATATTGAAGGAACATGAAATGAAAGTATACCAGCACAATTTTTCCTGTCTCAATAAATGAAAAAGGCGACAAACCAGATCAAATCTAGGTTCAATTTCCGTTCACGTACTTCAAGCTCTCTTAGCTACTGATTTTCAAATGCTCACGTTCTGGATTTTAAAGCTGATAATTGATATACAGCGAAGAAATTGGACAGTGGAGAAATGAGTTTAAGCTAACTCCAGTTTTCAGATTGTAGATTGTAGATGATTTTCATTTTATCACGTCTCATTCTAATTGGTTCTTAATTGGATAATATTCGTTGTAAATACTTTATCGGGTGTATCTGAAAGGAAAATAACTGCTCCTCGAATTTAATATTTCTGAGTCTCGTTATGGTTTAGAGGAGTGATGTACTAAATTTGAAAAACATTTTTATTTAGTATATATTAAATTTGAAAAACTCTTGTGACTTGCGGGAGGATTACATCATTATTATATTTCTGTCTAGGCTCTGTGTACTTGATTGCCAAGCAAAGGTGAAAGCAAAGGTGAAAAAATGGCCCACCGACAAGTATAAGGCAAAGAAAGCGGAGTTTCTCTGAACAAGGCTGCACCTCTTTGTGTTTTCAACTCGGTGGGTTATTTCTAAAGTAGTCGACGAAAGATTTCAGAAATATGCTCAAATTGATGGAAGAGGCTCAAATTGATGGAAGAGAAAAAGAACAAGTTTTCAGAGAAAAAATTGATGAGTGGGAAAAAGATAAGGAAAAATATAAGTGTGTGAAGAATAGTTCGAGTGAAGATAATCAGGCTGAGAATAAGTCTTGTTTCAAAGATTGAGTCGTTACTCTCACTCGCAGACTATTTTTGCTATATATTAAGTTTAAAAAATTATGATTCCTATAGCCGTTTTATTTGAAGTATAATATTATTGACCATAGCCTGGCCACTTTAAAATAAGATAGGCATCATAAATGAATAAAATTAAAGGTAGAAAAGTAATTGCGTTATATCATTCATTGCTAGGATTCTTGTGAATATCATTCACAATCTTGATCTTTTTTAGCTCCATCTCATGAATCTCCTTCATATTTTCAAGTTTGTGACTGTTGAAACTCAATGTTTTCTTGAGAAGCTCGATTTCGTGCTTCATTAATTGCGCAGTCCGGTTTTTTTCTTGCAGGGTTTCTTGCAGCATTCTCACTTTAGGGTCTTCATTATTGACCCCATTACCATTGCCATTGGCATTGAGAAGACGTTCAATTTTGGCTTCCTTTTCGGCAATTATCATGTCTTTCGTGGCCATTTCGCTGTCATGCTCCTTTTTGAGGTTGTAGATTTCCGTTTTAAATTCAATTTGCTTGTTCCTCAGTATCAAACATTCTTTGCGTAAAAGATCAAGCTCTTTCTTGAGGCTACCGACAGGCTCAAAACTATTATCTGGGACCCCATCTGCCAAAAATACAGATTGTTGAGTTGACGAAGCGGGAGTGTTTAGCAAATCGTGAGGGCCTGTTGCCAATGCTTGCATTCCTGTCCCAGGGTGAACCATCAGTGACACATCCGAGGAGCGCAATTTCCCACTTCTTGAGAGTTCATTACTACTGTTTCCTGGAGTACTATTGTTGCTTGGTGTGTTAGCAGCATATGTAGAAAACCCTATTCCAAGTGCGCCGCCATGAGAAGGGGATAATGTTTGTATAGAAGATGGTGGTAATAAGTTAGAATTAATATTATTAGAGCCATTAGGCACTGAGTTTCTCTGTGGTGTAGATTGATGTTGAGGTTGTGGCATGGGTGTCATAGAATGCTGTGGTATCATATTGTTGCGAAACTGCGAGTTGTTGCCAGTACTTGAGATCCCAGGGAGCTCCTGCGGCCTGTCATGCGCAAGAAGAACATTAGAAGTGCGAGCATGCTTTGGGGTTGAGGCGTCCTGAGCCATTCTTGAAGACTGATTGTCAATATTGTGATCACTGTCTGTATGACTGTAAACTAAACTTCCTTCATTTGTCATGCTTTCATCTTCATCAGGACCAGGGCTGTTATTCTCATCCTCTGATGGTAGTGAAGATGTACCAGCCTTTTCACCTCTGTACGCCGTGTATAAAGCTAGGTGTAGCTTATTGGCGCGATCGATAAGGTTATCAAGATGAGCATCTCCAGTCGGCTTTTTCCGTATTCGAAGCTTGTTAAAAGCACTTCGAAGAGATGTTGCAGAACGAGGAGGTCTCTGATCATGGACAGCCTTTTGGTTAAATAGTTGTGATACAGTCTGCCAGTCATGTTCGTGTAAATTGCTTAAATTTTGTTCAATTGTGGTTATCAGCTCGACCTTGTCCTTAAAAGTAAGATTCTTCCTACCCTTACGAGAAACACGAGGCTTTTTTCTTCTCAAGGAAGACATAGAGCTCATGCCGGGAGCACTCCCTGGTGTCGACATAACGTTACAGGATCACTTGGTTGAAGACAAACTCGGAGTAGAATATTTGAAGTAAAGTGCAATTGAAGTCGGAATTGAAAAAGTAAACAAAAATAAGGAAAAGCTAAATCAGGTCTCTGGCTTGTATTGCCGGGTTTATGTGTGTTCATATAATTCTGCAAAATTGTTTAGCTACACGTCTAGATCAAGACGAGACGCGTTTAACAGAGTAGTTCAAAGTTGTAGATGTCTCTAGAAACTATTGAACAAGACTTTCTGCAGTCATGATTCTTCTGCCTATGCAGATAACTCATATAGGATACAAAAAATTGACAGAAATATACTTAGTACGAAAGGTCACAGAGCTAAACGAGTTCAGTCCGACCAAATCTAGCATATCGGTGCAGTATCTAAGAAATAGGCATTTGAATGGGGCGGAAGAGTCGCTCTAGACCTAAACCTGTCAAAAACAGGGTAAATTAAATTAATGGTTAAAAAACCCATGTCACGTGAAAGCATAGTCCGATATAGTCTCACATTAATTTATCAAGATCGTTGACATGTATATACCATGAATTCAAGTAATTGTGGCAAGAAGCAGCCTACTCAATATTTTAATATTAGTGGAACTGCTGATATAAGAATGAATTTTGTGCATCAATATATATATATATATATATATATGTTTTTTTTACCCAGTTTATTAAGGCATTTGATTCTTATGGCTTGTTAGAATAAGGTTAATAATACTTACATACTTTAAGTTTGTGACACAAAGTCGAAGCCAAATCACTATTCAATGGTTATACAATGACGTTTAGTTACTAAACCAAAGCGGTCCATATTACCAACTTCCGAGGTTGTTTCTTTGAATTCTGGAATTCTGATAAATGTGACAACTAATTGCTAAAGCTAAGACATCTGAATAACAGCAAAATGAGTCGAATGGCCCACCGAAACCTGTTTGGTATGCGTCATGGTTTTCCCTTTCACAGAATATGCTAATATAACTCTAGATATATTTGGAGGAGACTCTGAAAACAGTTTTGAAAGTTCACAGGGGCCTTTGCCTTCCAGTCAAACGTTTCAACCCATGATACAGTTCTCCGAGAGCATCAAAGTAGTAACTGATCTACTCCAGGAAGAAGTTTATAACATTCTTGAGAAGAGCACAGGATCCAATAGTCAGTTGACTTCCGTATTTGGACTTGAAGATCCCATCACTTGTTTCCAGGCATCACTACTCCGAAATATGTTTAAAGACCATATTAGGAAACAAAATGAAGCAAACCTAAGCTTGCTGTTAGAGCTTGAATCTCTCACAACCTGTGTGTTACAGAGTTATGATGTAGCACCGTTTTCCTCGGAAGAAGTGATTGCAAAGAAACAAATGCTTGTAAACGTTGGTAGAAGAACCAAAGCTTTAGAGATTTCTTTGATTAATATGAATCGAAATCTTCAAAACATATGGTACAATACCGAAAGTCAGAACTCTTATAGCAACAGCTATAAAGAAAAAGACAGCAAGGAAATTCAAAATTATATTTTGAACGAAATAAAGTCTTTTTCTCAGAATTCTACCTCGTTTATTGTTCAAGAGGTTGCTAATAAGTTTGTTTTCGAGAGGGCAAACATGCTTGAAAAAGTAGACACTTGCCAATCTGTCGTGCAAGCGTACTATACTCGGTCCCTGCAAGAGTTACAGAACTTTAACGAAACGTTTTCAACCCGAAATGGTACTGGAATAGAATACAATGAATGCAAGTCAATAGCAGAGAGGTTAAAGGAATTTCAGCAAACTCTTAGCAATATTCAGTCTCATTCTTATTCTTTGGAAAAAAAGGTTAACAACCTAACAAGTGCAATTGCGGAATCAAATTTGAAAGCCGAAAATGCTCTAGACTTGAATAATGAAAAGGCTCAGCGGCAAATCCATGAACTTGGAAAATTGAAAGCGAAAATACTTACCTTAAAAGAAGAGATAGACTCGTCTTTGACTAATGAGGCGGTTTCGTCTTTGCCAGGGGAAATAAGAGATTTAAGAGTCACATCTCAGAAGTGCATCAGTACGATTGAAGAATTGTCCGATAAAAGTTTTGTAGCAGACATCAGCTCCATTAGAGAAAGCGTTGTCAAGCTAGTGGACGATCACCTACCGAAAATAAATGACAAAATAAGCAAATTTGATGTGAGATATTGCAAAGAAGTTGAAAAGAATTTCGAAAAAAGCGAAAAAATCATGGAGGATTTAAATATATTTAAATCTTTGCTTGGTACAACGGATGAAACTTATAGAAGCCTTAAGGCTAGCTACGATGAGTTAGATAAAGCAATTTCCAAACGATTAGAGTGTTTTTCGGGCAGTAGCGAGCTTTTAGATGTCAGGAAAAAACTGGAGTTTTTGAGATCAGTTGAGAGCGAAGGAGTGAAGATTTATGAAAATGAAAAAAAAGAGTGTGAAAGCGCAGTTCTCAAAATTGAACAAAAAGTTGCAAATATTCAAGAGCAATTAGGCTCTTTTGAGGCTCTTATGGTGTCTCATATTTCTTCTCAAGAAAATGCCAAAAGTCTCTTGGAGGAAACTTACTCCGAGTATATGGCTGAAATTCAAATTGGATCGAGTGCACAGGAAAGTCGAAATGCTGACGCTGAATCAGCCTTTACCAACTTGATGAGCAAGATTGAAAACTATGAGCGACTATTTAATACTGACGATACGAAGATGACCTGGAAAAGTATATCCAATACATACTTTATGAGCATGTGCAATGATATGTGCAAAATTAGTGAGGAGCAAGACCTGTTGACAAAGAAGTCTCAAGAATTAGAGACACTTTCAAAGCTGCTGGTAAACCCAAGAGATTCTTATTCGCTACATCAAGATGGGGTTGATTTTGACGTTAAATCTTCTGTACTGAGCTTTGTCGAGGACCTAAAAGAAGAGATTTTTGCGGAATCTGCTGAATCAGGTGCTCGACAAGATGAAATAATGCATAGAATGGACAGATTATGTGACGAATTGGAAGGAACAGTAAGAGCAGATGTTTTGGCAACAGTTGCTCAAGAGGCCCCAAAATATCTGAAAACCTTTGAGTCAATTGAAGATCAGAGCACCGTAACTCTGGATCAAGTTCAAAAACTTTTTGTTGAGTCCCAAAATTTACACAATGAAGTTCAAATTAGCTTCAATTCACTTGCCTCGCCGGAAAAGGTTATTTCCCTTAGCGAGGATCAGCTACTTAATACTGAAGCTAGAGAGCGCGTTGAAAAGTTTAAAGAAACAATGATTGGTATGACTACAGTTATGGGAGACCTTGCTCTTGAAATTGCAAATCTCATGAAGAATCAAAGTGTAATCACCAACAGAATTGTGTTCTTAGAGGCGCAGAACACTCCAATTGGTTGTGATGATGAATTTGACGACTTTGATCGAATTACCCATGCACAGAATACTCCTCTTAAACCAGTTATAGGCAAGATATCGGGAAGGACATCAGAGTTGGAAGCAATTGTTAAGGATACAGAATTTAATATTGGTGAAGCTGACGAAGTTAACGGAGAAAATGAATTAATAGTACTGAGTGGTGACTTTTCTCACGAAGGTGAAACTGAATGCACCAGTTCTGAGTTTGATGTCCAATCTTGTGTTTCTCATTTATCAGAGTATAAATGCATTGACGATGAATTAGGATATGAAAACTCAGCTGAAGATTTTAAACAGAGAGGTTTAAGCAATGAGAACCCATCTAGCGAGGAAAGCGATTTAAGAGATAGAAAGGCATCAGATCATGGTCCCTGAGATTATAAAAGCGTACGTGAATATGGAATTAAATAGATTTGTTTTTACAAAATTTGGGAACATATTATTTTGCGGGTTGTGTTTTTATTTCTTTAAAAAAGTTGTAAGAATTCTCTTAGAGAAGAGGCCTAGGAGCAGATTGACTATTAATTTTGAATAACGAAATATTTTCTTTCCGGAATTTCAGTTTCAAACTGTCCGAGTCTGTTACCGAAAATGTCTTTTATCATCCATCATTTTTGCGATTGCATCTAGTTAATATTGAAATGTCCTGACAGAAAGTTTACCAGATCGAGATTTTGCTCTTGCCCAATTGGTTTCTCAACAACTCAGAGGAACAACTTTTCTGTTCCGTCATGTTACAGAAGAGTGCCAGGGCCAGCCGTTGCTCTGCTGTGACAGCTGGTGAAAGCGGCAAATTTCAGTTGTATTGAAAGTATTTTTAGGCGGTGCCTTTACAGCGATTTTACAGAGCATTGAGCAAAATTTGGCCAAGCCATTTTCTTGTGCCGAATTATTACTTGTAGGTCATCTTTTACCAGACGGCTTTTGGAATTATTCGATTTTAGTTTACAGCTTGATATTTCCGCAATCCGCCAGCCTGTAACACTTGTTATTCATGTTCTATATAGCACAATAGTTTGTCAAAATGAAATTGTTTGGTAACAATCGTATCAGTCCTAGCCATGACGAAGCATGTTGAAAGTTTTCCAAGAACTTCATTTGCCAACCTTCCAACATTGCTAGATGTAATTTTACGACATCAAAAAAAAAAAAAAACGAAAACCCCAATTCTTACTACGTAATTTAGCTAGGTTGACGTTTTTAACTTGAATTACTGGCAGAAAACTTGAGAGCATTTTGCTTGTGAGCAGATATGAAAGTAAATACTTATGGCAAAACATGAAATCTGCCAACAAGTTTGAGAACGTTTCGCTTGAAACTTTATCAACTAACGATGAAACTTAGACTACAATTTAATGTTCTAAGCCTGTGGGCACCTCTCGTGATCCATCATATGTTAGCAAGTTGCACGGAAGAAACCAAGAAGTACTCTTCTATTAGAGATTGATATTGAAAAAATAATACTTTCTCAAATTTAATATATAGCGAATATAGTCTGAAATAATAATAAAAAATACAATTATACGGGTTAGGTCTGCACAAACGCGTGGGCATTACTACTTTTGGAAGCTTAATGAATACGCGTCCTTTGTTTTTGTTTTCTTCCTTGTTTTCATTTTTTTTTCTACTCCAACATATCTCAACGACATTTAACTAGTCTTCTAAGTTTTATTTCATCAACGCGGCAATCCTGTCAATAGAATATTCTTTTTACTTTGATTCTTTTTGAATTATAAAAATGAATTCTGCCGTTTTGCCTTCAGTGGCCATCAACGTCAACTACTCTGATATTAAAGGTGAGCGACTCAGGTCCTAAGTTGTTTTTGTGCCTAAACTAAATGTCTATATAGATGCTTTGACAGTTTTTATGAAGGAGTTCAAGCAAGGAGCTTCAACTTCTAACGATGTTGATATGGATCATCCAAATATTGATGACTACTATATTCGTCCAAAATATATGGAAATGCTACAGAAAGTTTCCAACAGAGAATTGGACACCGTTTTGATCGAACTAGATGATACCAAAACGTTCTTCACTGAAAGAGACAGCCAAGATAATACTGAGAATATCAAAATCTTGAATGAAATTTTGCAGAATGCAGCCAGATATATTGAGATTTTTTCTCAAATTGCCGACGACATTATGCCTCCCCCTTCTGTGAACATGACGTTCAAGGACTCCGTGCTCGACGTGATTTTACATCAGCGTCGACAGAGAAATGAGCGGATAGCTCAAGAGAACTTTAATAATATGTATGCTCCGTCAGACCCAAATCAAACCAACCCACTGGCCCCTACAGTGGATGAATCTGAAATGTTTCCTCCTCAACTTACGAGACGATACTCACTATACATCAGACCCCCCACAAGTGCAACCAAGACTCCAGAAAAAGCGTTGGCTGTACGTGAGGTTAAAGGCCAATCTCTGGGACACCTCATTACAGTTAGGGGTATTGTGACTCGAGTTTCGGATGTAAAGCCTTCCATTCAAGTCAATGCTTATACATGCGACAGTTGCGGAGCAGAGAACTTCCAGGAAGTAAAGTCAAAGCAATTTATGCCACTAATTGAATGCACGTCACCCCAATGTACTCAAAACAAATCTCGTGGTAAACTTTTCATGTCTTCCCGAGCGTCCAAGTTCCTACCCTTTCAAGATGTCAAGATTCAAGAACAGGCTAACCAAGTTCCTATCGGTCATATTCCGAGAACTTTGACAATTCACCTTTCTGGAAACATTGTGAGAGAGGTCACTCCTGGTGATGAAGTTGACATTAGTGGAATTTATCTGCCTGCGCCACTAACTGGATTTCGTGCTATGAGGACTAATGCACTTTTAACTGAAACTTATTTAGAAGCCCAGTATGTGCGCCATCACAGGAAGCAATATAACAACCTTGAGCTGAATGACGAGACGCGCCAACTTGTGATGGAATTAAATGCTGACCCGAAAATTTATGAGAGATTGGCCAAGTCAATTGCACCAGAGATCTTTGGTCACGAAGATGTTAAAAAAGCATTACTGATGGTTCTTGTTGGGGGTGTCACAAAAGAACTAGGAGACGGAATGAGGATTCGTGGAGACATAAATATTTGTTTAATGGGTGATCCTGGTGTTGCTAAGTCCCAGTTGCTTAAATATATTTCTAAGGTGGCACCTCGAGGAGTGTACACTACTGGTCGAGGCTCTTCAGGGGTTGGTTTGACTGCAGCAGTAATGCGAGATCCTGTTACTGATGAGATGGTGCTAGAAGGTGGTGCTTTGGTTTTAGCCGATAATGGAGTCTGCTGCATTGATGAATTTGACAAAATGGATGATTCTGATAGGACAGCGATTCACGAAGTAATGGAGCAGCAGACAATTTCAATTTCCAAGGCAGGTATTTCCACTACACTGAATGCCCGAACATCTATCTTAGCCGCGGCAAATCCGTTATATGGACGCTATAATCCACGCCTTTCTCCTGCTGAAAACATCAACTTACCTGCTGCCCTTCTATCTCGTTTTGACTTGGTATTCTTACTACTGGATACTCCTAGTCGCGAAAGTGACGAACAACTTGCTTCCCATGTGGCCTACGTTCATATGCATTCTGAACACCCCGCACTCGGCTTTGAGCCAATCGCTCCAAATACTATTTTACAGTACATTTCAATAGCACGCCAACACCGCCCTGTAGTTCCAAAAGAGGTTGCTGACCATGTTGTCGCTGCCTATGTCAAGATGCGCCAGATCCATAAGCGCGATGCTGACACTGCGCGTCAATTTGCACACACTACTCCTCGTACTCTTCTCGGTGTTCTTCGAATTGCGCAAGCACATGCTCGCTTGCGTTTTGCTGATGTTGTAGAAATCGCAGATGTTGAAGAAGCGTTGCGCTTGATGGACGTTTGCAAAGCTACTCTCGCTCCTAGCGATGGAATTATGGGAGACTTTGACAATGACACAACCACAGCAACTAAAATTTATCGCATTATTCGTGATCTTGCAAACGGGGATGGTTCATCATTTAGACAAATGTGGGATATGCAAACTATCCGAGAACGTGTGTTTGCCAAAGGATTTACCTCTGACCAGCTGGATGCATGTATTTCTGAATATGAGAGCCTACAGATTATGCAAGTAGTTGACGACGGCCGCATTCTTATGTTTATTGAATAATTCGTCTTTTTTCTATAGTTATCTTTAATTTATTCTTCTCGGGTTTTCATTGTTACATCTATACTACTATTTCTTTGATTTTGTTTCAATATAACATTTTAAAATTAATTAAAAATCTCTCATGGCGTGTGCTCCGATCCAAAAATGGGCTGCATTATATCTAGTTAAAATATCCTTTGCCTCCTGCTCAGTATTAGTTGATCTCAAACTCCATCTCTTAAAATTATGTGCCTTAATTTCGCCTTTCCAGACCAGCGTACACTTATTTATGGACATGTCCATGAGAGGTAGGACTGGTTCTGATTCTGGCGTCATTAATTCCTCAGTATCTTCCTTGTTAGGTGTTTCCATTGGTAGAGAATTATCAATGGTACCGGCATCCGATTCACGTGGAGGTGCTTTTTCAGTCCATTTAATTCTTCGAGTCATCAAGTTTTCGTAATATTTAACAGCATGGTATCCACCCTCTACGATGACTAAACTGAATGCAGGATTAAAAATTGTGATACCCGTAAGTGATTTTTGTTGTGCAACAACATTCACTTTATATTTGTGTCGGGGGTCCCCCAAAAATCGAACTTTGAATGCTGCGCTAAAAATACCGTGCTTTTCTTTGTCATGCTCTAATTTTTGTTGAATCTTTTCATGGCGCTGCTCTGGAGTAAGCTTGCGTTCCTGGTTCATATCTACATGTTGCTTTGCGCGTTGCGCAATGTCCTTCTTGACCTTAATTTCAACAAGAGTGGGATCCTTAATTGCTTCATTCGTCAAAACAGACATGAGGTTGGAAAGTTTCACCTTCGGCGGAGGCGCAGGATCCAACCCAAGTCGTATTCGATCCTGTTTTTCCTTATGTCGCTCTGCTCGCGTATTTTTTCTAAGTCGCTTAGTTTCCTTCTTAGTGAGATGGAATTTCGTTTCTTTAGGTTGATATTTTTCCCAAGGAGCTGGAATCGGAACAGGATGTTGTATGTAGATAGTAATTGGATCAAAATTTATACCACTGGATTCATAGGACTTTTTATCACCGCTTTCACCAACTTTCAAAATGCTCTCATCCCACCATTCAACGGCTGGAGGCATTTCAGGCCGAATATTCTTTTCGTTGGCAATTGCGTCCGTCTCTACTCCCTCAATCTTATGGCTATTCTTTAATCGTTCCTCTTCCATTTGCTTTTCTAGTGCAACTTGCTCTGCTTCTTTCCGAAGTTCCTTGGCTTTTTCAATAAATTTTCCTTTAGGATTAAACACTAATCCACGCTTTCGTACAGCATCTCTCCTAGCTTCATGTGTTGCTTGCAACTTTTCATCGAAGTAAGGGTTATCGCGTGAAGTTTTGGGATCTGTTACTGTTACTGCCAAATACTTGTTGTTTGTAGGAAAATTTGCCTTTGCTCCGACTGTTTTACTTCTTTGATTTTTTTCACCACTCTTTGTCATAACGGAACTGCCCATGTTAGACCCTAAAAGTAGTGGGTGAATTGCCGTGTTCAAACCTATCCCGAGACCGCTTCCGGGTTGTTGAGCGGGAGACTGAGAGTTAACTCCAATTTTGCTCGCCATAACTTTCGCTTTTTGAGCAGCGAGTCGTGCTCTAGTAACATCTACTGTAGAAGAATGCGCTGGAGGCGGAGGACGAGTTGAAAAAGAACTCGCTCTAGCAGATGGAAGTGCCGGTGGGGGTGGCGGCTGAATGTTCTTTGCAGAAGATGCGGCCCGGGCCTTCGCAGCAATCGCTTGAGCCTTTGCCTTGGCCTCTGCAACCATTTGCTGGGGAGTTTTGTGTCCAAGTGCCTGGAGAAAAAATGTTAAAAATCATTGTATTTATTTGGTATTAAATCATATCTTACCTCTCCAGCCCTCTGTTTTTTAGACGGGGGAGAAGAATCTAGAGGCGGACCCAGGCTGGATCTTTTCTTACTATTCTCACTCATTGATAATGCGTATACGAATAAGAACGCTGGTGGTTGTGATAGTCTAACTTTAAAAGTCGAGTTGTGCCAAAAATTTTGGGACTTTGCCGTCTATATTTATAAACTCCAATGATTTTAGACTAGGAGAGATCAAGTACATTAAAGCACTAATATTTGAATCTCCACAAATTCAGCGCTAACAACATGGGGACGCCTACATCAATTCCAGGATTGTCTTCAAACTGGGAAGCATTGAAAAAAAGACTACCTTCATCGAAAACGCTTAAAACTATACAGAACTCAGATGCAAAAATCGAGAAAACTTCAAAAGTCAAGAACTCGGTCTTTGGAAAGATTGGCAAACAACAGCCTACTACTAAGTTAAAAAAGGCTACTAGAAATAACCTCAAGAAAGCCATTGTAAAACCTTCATCAAAAAGTATAGTTTCTACATCAGACTCCAAACTACATCAATTGTTACTCGAATTAGATCTCGCGTCTACTCCAACGAGCATAGCAGCCCAAAAGCGGCCCGGTACACACGTTGCCCTTGACTGCGAGTTTGTTGGCGCAAAAATATACGGGGCCAGTGCAAGCGAGGAATCAGTTCTTGCGCGGGTCTCAGTTGTCAATTACTACGGATCCGTACTTTTAGACAAGTTCGTCAGGCCTCAACATGGACAAAAAATTACAAATTTCAGAACTTGGGTGAGCGGTGTGACACCGCGCGATGTACTTTACAATCCAGAAGCTTTAGATTTTCAATCTGCGGTGCAACTGATTGCAGATTTGATCAAGGGTAGAGTTCTTGTAGGTCATGCCTTATCGAACGATTTGAACGTCTTGAAGCTTAGCCATCCGAAATCTTTGACGAGAGATACGTCAAGACATCCGTCGTTCAAAGAAAAACTGGGAATTAAAGGCAAGGGTCCTATCAGCCTGAAAAGATTGTCAACTGTGTTACTTGGTGTAGAGATTCAGACTGGTCAGCATTCATCCATAGAAGACGCCAGGGCTGCAATGCTTCTATATAGAAAATTCAAGTCAGAGTTTGACTAACTATTCATATTTTTACAATATTAATAATACTATGTTCATTTATTCGTGTACCTGCAAAACGTTCTTTAAACAAAAAAAAAATATGCGATATATAAACGGGGACATAACACAGAGTCATTTTCAATTTCAGGTCCAGAAGAAAAAATTACTCCTAATCCATCCGCAATCATCTTTGCTGGTGAGGAGGAGGTGGAGGATGTCCGCGTTCATTACTTTCCCTCGATGAATAATCATATCCATATGTACTTGAAGGGGTTGTTGAGGTTCTTGAGCTGGCGACGTATGATGATGGAACTTGAGGCACCTGATCAACCGCCTGATCAGGAGCTCGATAGTGAGTTTGATAATGGTTGTAAGATGATGGCTGCTGCTGCTGAGGACTATTAGTCGGGTAGGAAGGTTGGGGCAAAGATATAGCTGGCTGTGAAGAGGCATATCCAGTATTTCTTCCAGACAGAGATGGCAACGGCAAGTATGTTGACCTTATACCAGATTGATTAGAAGAATGGGGAGCAGGTACAGAACTCTGCGGAAATGATTGCTGAGTTAAACCTGAAGAGTTTCCAAAACTTTTTTCACTGACTCCCTCTGAAGGGCGTGATGATATCATACTAGGAGATCCGGACCGCGAATTGTCAGGGTATAAAGGTGAGTATGAGTTTCGAGGAGGCTGTGCACCTTGTTGAAGACCCTGTAAAGAAGGAAGTTGAACTTGACTAGTTGATGCAATTGAGGAATATTGATTGGAGGGAGATGTGCGAGCAGGATCGTACCAGCTAGAGCGCTCTTGAGACCTAGCAGACAAAGTAGGGGAGTGCTGAGATTGAGAAGATGCATTCGAATCAGATGAAATCGGATTTAATATGCTAGAAAGCGAGCTGCCGCGAGAAGTGATATTTGGGCGCTGCGGAGGGCCAGGCCGCTTGTTAGTATAAGAGTTGCTAAAGCTAGAACTCGCAGGCATATCTGTAATGCTGGATAATGGGAGACCACAACTACGACCTGATGTGGTATGATTCAAATAACCGTCGCGCTCGCTAGTGAATGCATGACTGTAAGGTTTTGGAGTCAATTTCTGTTGTTGTTGGCGCTCCAACTCCTCCTTCTCGCGAGCAGCGCGCTGCCGTTCTTGGTCCTGTATACGTTCAAGTTCCTCTTTTCGCATCAGCTCCTCGGCACGCTTTCCCTCCTCTTCCACATCCAGTGTACGTTGCTGCTCCTGATCCTGCTGAACGTAATAGTTAGAATTAGGGGTCGCCGATTGCACTTGTGGAATATTGGGTTTAGGCAAGTAGTACCCTGGCCGAATGCTAGACTCAAAGGACTTTGATGAAAGAAGAGAAGGAATTGAACCTGAGTTGTTATAAGGATACGGAGAAGTCGATTTGCTATCAACGGGCGTATACGAAGTTTGGCCCGAATATCCAGAGGACTTTTCAGAAAACTGTGGAAGTTGTGTAAATTGATGCTGAGGGGAAGAAGACCTGCTGAGAACAGGAGGAACAGGTAAAGTTCGGGAATTTCCTGATAATGAGGCTATAGACATTGGGCGAGAATATGAAGTTTCTTCGGAAACTTGTAACAAGTTTTGAATTGAAGACTGCGTAGAACAAACATGAGATTCCTCTTTGAGAGACGGTTGTTGCTGTTGTTGCTGTTGTTGCTGCTGCTGCTGCTGCTGCTGCTGCTGCTGCTGCTGTTGATGTTGATGTTGATGATGTTGCTGATAAGGGGAGACGGGTTTATTGGAATACGCACTTAATTTCTTGTCCAAAGCGCTCATTAAGGCAACTTCAGCAGAAGCAGGTGCGTATTGTGTCTGTCTAACAAGTGGAGACAATAGTCGCAAATCTTCTGCACGGCCATTAGACACGGTCATAGGCAGTTGCAAAGGAGTGGAAGATGCGGAAGAATTACTGGGAAATTGCTGTTGAATCTGCCCTTGTTTTTCAGATGACTCAACTAGGTTTTTGTGAGAACCTCTTTTACGGATTTCTGGTTCATCAGTGATATTTGGAGGCACTGGCACTGGAAGGCCCTGTTTAATCTTTTCGTCTGCCTCGGAAGCGAGCTTTCCCCATCCTTTGGCTTCGCTATGTTTGGCAAAATAGTTTTTAACCATTACCACGCTCTTTGACTTAAAGTGCTTGGCCACTTTATCCCAATTAGTCCCGTATGAAAGCAAGAGTTGCTGAAATAAGTTTGTTCCAAAAACGCTCCAGTAACTAACGGCACGTTCCTTGGGCTGCTGGAGCTGTGGAGAAGGCCCCTCCATATTTTCATTTGCTAGAGAAACGTTTTGATCGCTCATTTCACCAGTTGTATCCCCAACTAGATCTTCAGGCTTTTTGCGATCGCGCCCGATTCTTCCAGCTGTAGCACTTCCACCTCTAGACTTTTTCACCCGCTTTTTAGTATCCATAGGTCCCTCCGCCTCAGGCGGCGGACGTTTACGATCATTATCCTCGGAGAGCTTATTTCCATGATCGTTGGCACTGAGAGTAATAGAATCATCCGGTTCTGCTTCCTGAGGCAATGCAACCGGGGATCGCTCAAGCGTTCGAGAAGGCTCCTCTAACAACGCAGGACTACCTCCATTACTTTCAGAAGGGGTTCGAGTGATAGCTTGCGCTCTTTCCTTTTGTGCTTTCTTTCGTCCTTTACGTGTGGTTCGCCGACTTCTGTTCAAAAGGAGTGCCTTATAGTCGATTTGTTTTTTTGTCTGGTAATAATGCAGAACGCAATCATTAAATGTTCTTTGTCCACCCATAGCTTTAGCAATTTTCCCAAACTGCTTTGGAGTAAGTACATAAGCCTCACAAAAGGCTTCGTGTTCTTCCGGCGTAAAGTTATCAATGTTATCAGTTACTAGACGTTGATAAGGAATGGATTTATCTTCCACAGAATTATTAGTATCGAGATAGCGTGTCTCATCTCGCTCAACGGGGTCGAAGATTAAATCAGGAACATGCGCAGAGGTTAGCTTAGCCCTAACAGATGGATCGCGTTCACTTTCACGCTCAAGGTTGGCCAATATTTCTAAAAATTCAGCTTCACTGCGAACAGAGTCTCCATTATTTCTACTGCGTCGAGTGCTAGTACCCCCAGAAACTAGCGTTTCTTTAGCCATCGAGGGGTCTTCAAGAGCATCTTCAAGACGAGTCAATAGAGTTTTACCGTTTTGGCTGTCTTCAACAGATTGACAATACCTGAGCCACGCAGTCTTGATACGATGAAAATTTTGCCGATATAGTAAAGAATCCTGGTATAATGACTTGCGGTTTTGTGATATTTGGCCAAGCAAAACACTGCAAACTTTGAGGTCATTGACTTTTTTATTTTGAACGTAGAAAGGGTAATCTGACAAAGACTTAAAGGGCTTTGAGGAAAAATATTTCATATTTTCTCGCAATTCTGTAGAGGAAAGTTGCTCCAAATCGTAAAGCGCCTGCTCAAGTTTGTTTAGGGGAAACAACACAGGAACTTCGGAATAATCTGTTGTTTCTGAAGAATGTTTTGCAACACTCAGGTCATTGGTAGAAGCATTATTGAAAGAGCTACTCAAAGTAGAAATAGTTTCGTATTCAGAATTTTCCGGATGACTTTTAATTACAGGTGTATCCATTGATTCCACCGTTTCAGAGAGATCCTTTTCTTCGAAATTTCGGCGATCTGAGTGGGGCGAGGAAGGAGTATCAGCTTCAAGCATATCTATATCACCATTCTGAACTTTAACAGTGCCAGAGAGGTCTGGAGTAATTTCAGCAGACAGATTCTGACGTGCCGCAAACCCATCGTCAAGATTCCCATCCTGCTCACAGTTTAACAACTCAGATTTAGTATTGGCCTCTGGGTTATTTGAAGCCAGAATGTAATCTGAAGCAGGCAATGAAGCATCATCCTTGCCCTGGGAGTCAACCACAACAATTTTGTCGTTTAATTCCTTAACAATCGTTGGTTTATTCACTTGCTTAGAGGGCTCAGTGTATTCCGTAGATGATGAAGGTTTTTGAATAGACTTATTGTTTAATAGGGGTCCAGGTCTTTTTCGCACTTCATCAACAGTCTGTTCTCCCAATTGCTCGCCTAGCTTCAAAGGCAAAGGCGCTGGGTCTGTCTCAACAGCATGATGCTCCTCTTTTGCAGGTACTTTCTTAGTATTAACCAAGGACTTAGGTTCTATACTGGAAGTTCCTGCTTTTTCTGATAAGCTTGCCGAGCTTCCCTCAAATTGGCCAGTAGAGGACATCTCAGAGGTACTGTTTTCGTCAAGAGTTTTTGAAGCTGAATGAACTTCAGATGCCTTCCCAGCTTTAGTTTGCACATCAATGAGATTGCTTCCTTCAGATTGTCCCTTAGGATCATCCTTGAATTGGTACTGGTTTTTGGGATCTAGGTCAGCAGTATGTGGAGCTTTAGATATCACTTCTGGCCTTGTCGGGAGGTTTCTTGATTCGGATTCAGCAAAAAAAGATTTCTCCTGCTTGGGTTGACTTTCAACATCTAAACCGTGATTTTTTTCAAGAATGCCGGGTTCACTATATTTTAGTCTGTTTTGCGAAGAATTCACATCAACTTTCGATTGCAAGGGTTCCGCCAGCAACTGATGTTTCTCTTTGGAAACCTGTCTAGGGTTCCTGTCACCATCTGGGGCTCTTTCCGGCAATTTTCCTTCAGTCTTTTCATTATCTAATTCATCGATTGTTTCCTTAGCTTTTTCTTTAGCCTTTTCTTTAGGCTTCTCCTCAGCCTTCTCCTGAGGCTTCTTATGAGGCTTCTCCTGAGGCTTCTCGTCAAGCTTCTTATCAAGCTTCTTATCAAGCTTCTTATCAAGCTTCTCCAGAGGCCTCTCCTTATCCTTTTCCACAGCTTTCTCCACAGCTTTCTCCACAGCTTTCTTCACAAAGTCATTTACAGGCCTCTCCGTAGGCGCCTCCGGCTTCTTCTTAGGGATTTGGTTATGATCTTTTTTAGGATTTGCTTCAGGATTTGCCAAACTAGGTTCACAAGTCTCCTCTTTTTCTTTCCGGTTAGCAATGGATTTAGTACCAGGAGTAAAAGGAGAAACAGGTTTCTTAACGTGGCCTTTATTCGCGCTTCCGGAAAGATCAGAAGTTTGCGGCTCTGATTTCTCCATGGTCTGTGCTAAATTGTCAGATACTTCTAGTGGTTTCTGGAGTGCTTGGTCGACTTTAGTTT
>JAKVQY010000084.1:0-28808 GCA_030463045.1 Geotrichum macrosporum | reverse complement strand
TTTTCTTTTTTAAAATTTTTTTTTTTATTTTATTTTAGTTTTTTGTTTATGTTATTTGTTTTTTTTTATTAATTCTTTTTTTTTATCACAATTTTTTCAATTTCTTTACCTTTATTACTTATTTCTTTTTCTCTTTTTTTTTTTTTTTCCGCTGGTGAAAGATTTCCCTTTGCTTTCTTTTCAACGACGACGGTTTTCACCAGGTTTTATTAATCCATCTTCCGCCACATATATATACATCATGAGCTTCAACAAGGGAAAAGAGGTTGAGGAACAGCCTGAGTTCCACAAGATCCGCATCACGCTGACCTCCAGCAAGATGAAGGAGCTTGAAAAGGGTGTGTATTATACTTTTGTTTTGCCTTTTCATTCTTAAAACTTGATGATATATTTGAGCTAGGAACGCACAACTGTCGCCAACAAACATGCCATGGATAATCATCGACCTTTAATCAACCTTTTTAATAATTGGAGTCACCCTATACAGTTTGGCATTACAATTCGAAACATTTGTGCGTTTCCATGGCTTTGACTTTTTTGAAAACACTCTATTTTGCAGAGAAAAGATGTATTTTCGTAAACATTTCAACTAACATGAAGTTTTAGTTTCTGCTGATATCCTTAACCGTGCCCGCAGCTACACTGTTAACGGTTCCGACAAGATCACTTGCAAGGGCCCCGTGCGATTGCCTACCAAGGTTCTCAAGATTACCACCCGTAAGACTCCTAACGGTGAGGGTTCCAAGACTTGGGACACTTATGAGCTACGCATCCACAAGCGTCTCATTGACCTGCACTCCCCTACTGAGGTTGTTAGAAAGATCACTGCTTTCAAGCTTGAGCCTGGTGTAGATGTTGAGGTCTCTTTGGCTTCTTAAAGAAGAAGGAAAAACAAAAAATATAAGATGATGGAATTTTGAAGGGAGATGAGAAAAACTGGAGGAGAGTAAAATGAAAAGATGGTTTTATTATTATTTTTTTTTATGTTGTAAATTGAATAATTGATTTATTTGCCCGAGTAAGTTGAGATTGTGCAAACTGTAGACTTTATTGTTGTTATTACTATTGTTATTTTCAATATCTCGTTCATTAATTATTTTTGTTATTATCAATATCTTGACCAATAATTATTATTTTTTCAATATCTCGACCAAAATTGGACAAAGCTTAGCCGTACTTTTCAGATATTCATAATTAGTCTTTTATAGCACTCAATTGCAAATATGCAATACTTTGTCAAATTTAATATATAGCAAATATAGTCTGAAAGTCACGGTAAAATATCAAATTTTTAAACATAATTAAACATTTACTCTAATCTAGATGAGTACTATGCAATCGGTCACCGAGATCGCCAACACCAGGCAAGATAAATCCAGCCTCTGATAATTCTTTATCAACAGCGCCTACATAAATCTCCAGCTCACCTGGACCATAGTCTGATGCAATTCTGTTGATGCCATGCTCGCTGCCCACAAATGAAACAAACACGACTTTTTTGACACCCCATTCTTTGAGCGTTTGGATAACGGCTTCAGCGGTACCACCGGTTGCAATGATGGGATCGAGCACAAACGCGACTTCGTAGGGCTGCTCCTTGGTAGGCAGTTTGTTGTAGTATTCCACAGGGGAAAGTGTACTCTTTTCACGGTAGAGACCTAAATGGTAAACTGGGGCATCACTGGATGGTAAAAGGTCTAGAAAAGCTATCAAGGGATTAGAAAAAGTAGAAGACGGGGGAGGGTTTACACATACGATCAACCATTGCTAGACCAGATCTAAGAACAGGAACTAAAACGTATGAACCAGGTGTAGCTTTAACCGGTGAAAACTTGCCTCCAGCCGCTGAAACAACTGTGCCCGTAGACTTGTCATCTGCTGTGAAAACATTGCCGGAGACCCAGACGCTGAGAATTGAGGCAAGCTCAGTGGAGAGTTGGCGTGCTTCCTTTGTACAAGACTTTTGACGAAGCTGGGATAGTTTTGAAGCCAACACTGGGTGGCTTGAGACATGGACATTGGCAGGAAACGACATTCTTTATGCTGATTGAAACTAGATGGAACTATATTAGACTGAAGAATAATATATATATTAAAGTAGAAGAGAGAGATGGAAAAAAAAAAAAATTAGTTGCTTCTTATATAGCCCATTTTCCCAAACGCTTAGCTTCATTCACTGACCATCGACCTTCCCCTCCTCTCCTTCCTTCTGATTCTCACCAAGTTCGTCAGTTTCAATCGAGGTTTTGGCTGAGTCCAGTGAACCCAAAGTCCCGCGGGGGTGTCGCCGCCGCCCCATCTCCTCGCCGGGTAATATTTTTGGGGACGATTTCTCATTTTGTGGAGAAGTTATCGAGATTATAAAATCCTTACCCTGTATGCGATAAGAAAAACCCCGAGGGCTCAGCATCGTGAAAGGTTTTGGCCATGACAAGATAAGATATGGCGGCTTGCCAGTTAGCAGAATTGAGATATCAAGAAGCTACAAATAAAACAGAACTGAGATATCAAGAAGCTACAATTGAGATATTAAGAAAATACAAATAAAACAGCATTGAAATGTTAAGAAGCTACAAATAAAACAGAATTGAGATATCAAGAGACTGCAATTGAGATATCAAGAAACTACAAATAAAACAGCAATTATTCATGTACCAAATTCAATTAAACTACTTGACTATAATCATGATATTTCAAAAACACCTAACAAATTCCAGTTAGAATACTTGCAAAGTAAAAAAAAAAAAGAAAATCGTTTCCAGCAAGAAATCATGGGCTCATCTTGAAGACTGAAGGTTTACGTTTTCTCAACACAATTTATCTGAGTGGTGCATGAAACTGTTTAATCATTGCCGGACTTGCTGGATGGAAAAAACAAAAAATAAAACATACCATGTAGACCAAGTGTTCAAGGAAACATCAACAAGGATATACTTGTACATTCTAAAATATACCTGTTAGCAAAAAAAAAAAATGGTATCTTTAAAATTAAATCGTCTTTTTTTTCTTTTCAATCCAAGTTCAGTATCCAAGCAAAAACATGATTGGTTTCTCCAGTGATTTGTCAGAGAGATTCCCAACTTGATGAAAATCATCATTTTAGATTTCAGAGAAAAGAAAAAAAAAAAGTATTTCATAAAGATTCAGTGCTGATTCGACATACCTTTGTTGTTTTGGTTGATGAGGAAAAGGGAGGAAAAGAGAAGGAGGTTGAAAAATTTATAGGTCCAAAAAGACGGGTAACTGGGACAATAGCCCGGAAGTTAGGGCTTTGCAGTTAGGGTTTTTTTCCAATGACTGCAAAATAACGGACTGATGTTCAATTCAGACCATGTAGAAGATGGCCTACTGTTTGTAAGAGCTAAACCTTGAAAAGTGTTTATAAAATGATGGAACGCAGGTGTCAAGCAATTGACCTGTTAGCTTCTGATTTGCATTTATTTGCATCTATTTGTACTGATTTGTACTGCATTCATTTATATTGCATTAATTTGTATTGCTAATAGTGCGGTCTTTATGCCACGCTAGCTATCGCCAATCAACCTTAAATGCCAAATTTAATGGGGGCATTGGTGATGCCACCAATCCAATTTGTAAAGTGTTTAATATTGCCAGGACGATACAGTCATTTCGAGAGACAAGATGAAGGTTGCGATTGAATGAATTACCTTCTCACCTCTCTCTGACACTAAAGTACCAAATCCACCGGTAGTCCAGTGAAAAGTTTTGTTTCAAAAAAAAAAAGAAACAAATGAAATTGCTTAATACTGCAAATACCACAGTGTATCGTGGAGTTGGAAATGTTATTGACATGGCGCACAATGAGGTGACAAAAATGACTTTTATCATTGGGTATCAAATAGAGGAGCGGCGGGCCATGATTTCAGAACCTCGCCAGGTAGCGTCGCTGCATCCCAATCTGTTTCAGTATAATCCACAGACGGATTCAATAAGCAAACTTGAAATGGTTGGGTATGAGGGCCAGGATTTACGCGTGATGGGACTGGAGGTATACCCAGACGAGAGTGACAACGAGATGTGCTACTTGTACATGTCGAATCACCAGGAAAGAGCCAGACTGGTTGTAGTGTTTGAGTATAGACACAAGGGAGCGTTTGCAGAGTTTGTAAGAGAGATTCGCCATCCCAAGTTGTTGACGGATCCGCATGGAATTGCAGTAATTGATAGGAATACGTTTTTGGTAGCGAATTGCAACGACGAGGGCATGTTACCACTGCGAGGGAACATTGCGGTGGTGCAATTTGATGAGAAAACAGAGAGTGTACAGGGCTCGATTCAAGTGACTGGGTTGAACAAGCCGCGAAGCGTTGGGTTTTTGCGGTCTAGAAAGCTTGTGTTTGTGAGTGGGCTGCCATTGCACCGCAAGTCGATTTGGATTTACGACTACGACAGTGAGACGCGGGAGATGAGCTTCCGCCTTCGTACGAAGATTGGGATAGTTCCGTGCGGGATTCAAACGATACAGATGACGTCTGATGTTGTATTCGGAGGGCCGGTTGGGCAGTTTGAGTACCGAAGGTTTTTTCAACAGGAGTTTGCAAGTTTTCCGGAAGTCAAGTGCTCGAGTGTGATTGTGAGGTTGCGGAATTTGGACGACTATCAAGGGCCGGCAGAGGTATTGTATGCGGATCCGGGTGGTAGTGTGATAAGCTGTGCGTGCAAAGGGGTGCATGTTGAGCAGGAGAGTGTCATGCTGGTTAGCTCGAGTGTTTGTACGGGCATGATGGTTGTGCAAATGGTCGAGGAGCCGGTTATTCTGGACGAGTTGAAGATGAAGTAGGGACTGGGTAGGAAACTTAATTATAAGCGGTATAGAGAGTTTAACACTAATTTTCAATATTTATTTGTTCTATAAAGGGTATACACTGGAGAGTATGGGAAGGTTGGGGATGGAATATTAGTATGGGAGGGTCGGGTCCGGGTTGTCGGGTTGGACATTTCTGGATTTTCTCCTGGGTCATCGGGTTGGGATGTCGAGAACGTGGGTTAGGTCCGCAATATTCTCAAAAAAACCGTGCAGTAATAGCTGACAAATTAATAGAGTTAAATTCACGTGACTGTTGACGGATTTGAAAGAAAGTTTAAATAAAAGCATATTTTTAGACTTGAAGAGTTGATGGGGGACCAAGTCTTGGCTGTGATTATATTTGGGATTATACTATTGTTGTAATGGAAGTTGTAATAAAAGTTGTAATAAAAATGATGACTGTTATTGTGATAGAAATTGTGATAGAATTCATGATAGGAATTATGACAATCATGATTATTATCATGACAAGGTGTAAAAAGATCATGGTCTCACCCGGCTTTTGCACGTGACTAGGTTGTTTTCCTGTTTCCGGCTCCCAGAAAACTATTCAGGCCCGGGACCGTCACCAAAAGGCCGTGAAAACCCGACATGATTTTTGTTTTAATTTTTTTTTATTATATATTTTTTTTTTAAAAAAAAAACTGCTCCAGTAGAGACTCGAAACGTCGGTTCCACTCTGGAAAATAAATGAAAAATAAAATCAAAACCTCCACCATTACCACCAAAAAAGAACCATCATTAAACTGCTTTCCTTTCCTACGACAATGGAAAACTGTCGGTTCCAACGCAGGAAAACCTAGACTCGAGTCAAGCCTCTTGTTTCCATCTGGCCCACAATTTTAATTTCACCTGCGACAAGTTTCACATGTCGATCGGTGCACATCCTCGCGCATCATCAGAAACCAAGGCAGCCCCTCCAGCAGGTATAGTAGGGGCTGTCTAGAGGCCTTCGTTACCAGATTTAATGTGGATTGAAGGTTTCAAACAAGAAAAGAATGACAGTCTTGCATTGCTGCTGGTGTGGCCACTGCTGCTGCTGCTGCTGCTGCAACTTTTTCATGCCCTCATTACTCTATCGTGAAGTCTTTAATAGCCATTGTGAAGTCGTCAATTGCCATCATTACTGCCATCATTAGTGCTACTACTGCCATATCACTTCCACTATATCACCTCCACCGCACTATCACCAACCACCACCACCACCATCACCACCAAGGCTCTTTCAAACTCTGAATTGGCTTCTTCTTTATTTCGGACCGGAACAGCTACGAAAACCACCACTTGGCGTGTGTGACATTGACCTGCACAAGTTGTTTGTTGTTTTGCCTTGTCTTGATCTGGGAAGTGGCACGGCTGATAAAAAACCTTGTTTATTTTGCTTGCTGCACGGCTGTCATTTGCCCTAAAACGTTAAATATTTAGGGTTGCGCCACGTTTCTTTTTCTTTTCCGTTCATTTCATTTGGTTACCCTCTCGGCTCCGGGTCCCATCTCTTTTGAACCCTGTTCCGCCATCTGTCCTCCGCACGTGACACTCCATGGATAACTGCCAGGCGTGTGTGTATGTGTCTCATTAGCAGCCTGTCAACCTGTCAATCTGTCAATCTGTCAATCTGTCAACCTACCAACCTTTCAACCCATCACAAAGCCAAAAAAGCTCATCTCAAATCGTCGGCCCCGAAAAAAAAATTAAAAACTAAAAAAAAAAATCCATTTTATCGGCATTCGGCGCTTACAACGACCGGTGGGCACTAGAGTGGGCACAGGTAGATGTGTACTCGGTACCATTAAATTTTGAAAAAGAAATGACACAAAAAAAAAAGCCCTGCCATTTTGCCATTATGGTTTAATGTCGACACTCTATGCAATTGGACTTTCCTACCTAAAATTATATAAAAAGGACCTTCAACCCTTTCTACCATGAACTTTTTTTTCTTTCCTCCTTCTTCTTCTTTTCAAATACTAACCTCTCTAGTCTTGATTGACATCCCCTAATAAGCACTCTTTACAATGCAAGATAATCTAGAAAAGTCCGTCTCTTCGAATACTGTAGACGGCAACCAAGTCTCAAATCCTCATCCTTTGCTAATTAAACCTAGTGATGACTCCCTCAAAGGTGATGGCAACCAAGTCTTGAATGCTCATCCCCTTCTTATTAAACAGAGCGACGACTCTCTCAGAGGTGACGGTGATAATGCCCCTCCAAAGGGCTACTATAGAGACGACCTTGAGCGACATGCCCCCCTCAGTCGCATTAATACTGCTGGCTCTAGAGAATCTCTCGCAGAACAGGACAACATTTCCAGAATCCTATCTGGCCGTCGTTCAAACTCTTCTCGTCCCGTGCCCACAATGGGAGGCGGCCGTGGATTTCCTCCAGACCTGGGCGACCAAAAGCTCTACCAAGTCGACTTTGACGGCCCCGACGACCCTACTCATCCTCACAACTGGCCTCTCAGGCGAAAAATGGTCATCAGTGCCGGCCTCGGTTTCAGCTCCCTAGGAATTGTATGGGGCTCCTCCGTCTTTGTCGCAGCCGTCCCCGTTATTTCGGAAATATACCATGTAGCCAACGTCGTTTCCATACTCAGCATTTCGCTCTACGTCCTCGGCTTTGCTTCTGGACCCGTCATCTGGTCCCCTCTCTCTGAAATTTATGGCCGCAAAATGCCCATTCTTATTAGTGTTTTTCTATTTGTCTGCTTCACATTTGCTACCGGCACCGCTGAAAACCTTCAAACAATCATGCTTTGTCGCTTTTTCACTGGGTTTACCGGTTCCGCACCTCTAACTGTCGTCGCTGCCGCTTTTGCTGACATGTTTGGCAACGAAACCCGTGGCAATGCCCTTAATATCTTTGCCGGTACCGTCTTTTGTGGCCCTCTCTTTGCCCCAATTGTCTCTGGTTTCATTGTCGACTCTCATCTTGGATGGCGCTGGACAATGTACGTTACTGGTATTATTGGCTCTGCTTGTCTTATTTTCGATATTTTATTCTTTGAGGAAACATACCATCCCGTCATTCTTGTTGCAAAGGCCCGCGAAATTCGCGAGCGAACCGGCAACTGGGGTGTCTTTGCAGCCCATGAGCGCGTCGAAATCGACTTTAGGTCCATTGTCACCAATAACCTCACCAGACCTTTGGAAATGCTGGTAACTGAGCCAATCATTCTTCTTCTCTCTATCTACTGCGCCTTCATCTACGGTATCCTCTACCTCTTCCTGGAAGCTTACCCAATTGTCTTCCTCGAAGGTTACCACATGAGCCCTGGTGTCAGTATGCTTCCCTACTCTGGTTTGGTCGTTGGTCAGTTGTTATCCATGCTTTCCATGGTTTTCTACTTTGAACCCCGTTACAACATTGCCCTCAGGGAAAATGGAGGAAAGCCTGTTCCTGAAAAACGTCTTCTTCCCATGATCCCCGCCGGTGTCGCCTTTCCTCTTGGCCTTCTTTGGTTTGGCTGGTCTGGTAACTATCCTGACAAGGTTCACTGGATTGTTCCAACTCTATCTGGTATCCTCACTGGTTACGGTCTTCTTGGAATCTTCTTGCCTGCTATCAACTACATTGTCGATTCTTATCTTTACTTCGCTGCTTCTGCCCTGGCTGGAAACACCTTTCTTCGATCTTCCTTTGGTGCTGCCTTCCCCCTGTTTGCCAGCTTCATGTTCCATGGCATGGGTACCAATTGGGCTAGTTTACTCTTGGGTCTCTTTGGACTTGTTTGTCTAGTTCCTGTCCCTATCTTGTTCTACAAGTACGGCAAGAGAATTAGAACAAGATCCAAGTACGCTGTTGTGTTGAACTAGTCGATTATTTTCTTCACAGGAATATTTGAATAAAATTACTAACTACAAAAAAAAAACCATACATTCTCTCACTCTCTGGATAATGAAAAAACAGCATTTTTACTTAATTTATTCAAAAAAAAAAAGAACGAACTGAAAAAAACAAGCACTATCATTAATTTCCTAGCTGGTATTTGACCAGAGATGAAGAAGAAGCCGAGAATTTCATAGAACTCATTTTTGTAATATTTGAAAATTTAATAGTTCCAATTTTAATCCTACAAGTTTAAAAAAAAAAACCCCTTTGCAACTTTAAATAGAATGAAAAAAAATATATATATATCAAACACATAATGCATAGATGCATTAAAAATGACACCAAATCCATAGTTCTTTCTCTTTCCTTATACTTTTTACCATTTCCTTTTCTTTCCTTCTTCTTTAATTAGATTTATCTCCAATAACTTCCGAATGTAATGCGGGCCATCCCATTGTACGTGTTTGGTTGGAGATTTCTGAACCTCAAACTAATTACTGAAATCTAGAGCCTTTGAGAAAACCCCCGGCGACTCCTTCAAAAGCCGGATAGCTGGATTTTCAAATCATATTTACAAGGGTGGTGGTACACTGGGACCGCTGGATCTCGTCCATTTCAGCAAGTCGCCATCTGAGCAAACCAAGAGCGACGCAACAGCAAGCATAGATCAGAATGCTCAAGGAAATGGCACAGTACAAGCAAGCTACTTTCATGTGACGGGGGTGGATTGTAGCAGCGTTGCAAGTATAGCTACATACATTCACTCTCTATTATTCACAACCAGCCCCAGCGATACTGACAGCGGATCCTGGCAGTCTACTGGTGAATGGGTTGTAGCGTGGCTGTTTGGACGATCCAAGGAAATCGGTGATTTAAATAGCACGTTTAAAACTACAGTACAGTATTGCCTATACAACGCATTCACCGAGCTAGACTTGCGAGTTCAAGTGCAAATTCCGGGGTCTGTAGAGTGTTCCATTCTAGATCTACAAGGAAATAACACTTCAAATTCGAGATGTCAGTATGAATGTGAATGGAGGGGTGCTTGGATGTGTTCTGTATTAAGAGCTCTTCTTTATGAAAACAACCAAATCAGTAGTGGCGCTAGGATGCCGCCGCGATATTGGGTTCGAGAGAATCCCATACTTCAACACGAGGACCAAGACCAATTACACTCAATGTTTTACGGGTGTTTTGAAGAGTACTTTTACAAAGCACCAATGCTGCGTCTCAGTTTTTGTCCTCAAATGAAACGCCCGTCTTTGGTTTGTAATTGCTTGGTAGAGGGAATGTTCAAGTTCGTAGAGGTCACAGGTACGCTCGATCGTGCAGCCGCTACCCTTGACCGGCTATTGGCAGCAACTGCAAGCGCAGGTCGCAAAAGCAGTACAAGAGATGCAATTACAGCAATAATGGCAATCAAAGCAAAGCTACTGGTTCGTAATAACCAAGAAGTAACTGCCGTCCAAGTCATGTATGCCGCACTTCATATTAACCCTCCTTTCTCCACTTCTTCTTCGACATCCGAAATATCTTGCATACTGGAAATGCAGGCCTCTTTTTGCATGTCAAAAGGGTATCTGGGATGGGCCCTGGATAGTGCCAAACGTGCAATGGAAGTCGAACCATTTGAGTTTGTGAATTGGAAAACAATGGCGTTGGTATATATCCACAGAGGAGATTATGAAATGGCACTGGCCACAATAAACTCGAGTCCGGTGTCCTGCCAAGACAATGATGAAAACTATGCAATACTTGAAAGTTATAGCCCGACATCAACGCATTTCCCCGTTCCCACCACTGGAGTCTTGACTGAGGTTTGGGACTCTGAGTGTCGTACTGATAACGGTGAATTACCTGGCCCACACTTGACCGAAACTCAGGCTGAAGCTTACAAGTTACTAACGGCCATAGCTGGAAAACTCGGCTGGGATAATTTGCTTCAATATCGTGCCCGCGTCTTTATAATGGAGGATGAACATCCCTCATTACCGGAGAAAAGCAAACCTCTTTCCTTTTCACGAAAACTTTTTGCAAAACGTTTATGTGAACGCTGGCTTGACGATCTTTTCATGATGCTTTACGAAGATCTTCGTGTCTACACAATCTGGCGTGCTGAACACCTTTACTACACCGCCCAAAACCTCTCGGATGAATCCAAAACCGCATTAGAATGGGAAGCTCTAGGCACCGTTGCTCTGCGTCTACATTACCCCGAAGAGGCCACGGCTGCATTTGAAAACTCTCTCAATCTGAAGTTTTCAGCTCGCGTAGCCTGGTGTTTATTCAATTGTTACGAAACACAAGTAGCTAAAAGCCCACAACCCTTCCTTACCATAGTAGTCAAGCTAATGGCCTACAATCACAGATGGTACAATTCCTTTTCTCCAAAGTTAGAAGCTGCTCTTCGGAAAATTGTAGCAGTTTTGGGTGCTGCAAAGGTCTCAGCCAGTGTCCGCGCTATATTTGCGGCAGAGAAAGTTGTTGAATGGGTAGATGAAGCGCTCAGCAGGTTGATCATCAAGCATGCGGAGGGAACGAATGAGTAATGAAGTCACGTGAAATATTCATTAAGTTTATATGTATACTTTTTTTTTGGATCTGAAAAATTGATTTCCCAAACTCTTCTCTCAAGTCTAAAGTGACTTTAAGGACAAACCTAATTTTGGAAGGAAAAAAAAAAAAAAAAAAAAGAAAAAGAAAAAAAAAAATAAATAGGCATGGATAAACCACGAAGTGATAGCGAAGATTCTGTGGGTGAAGGTCTTTGTGTCGAATGCGGTGACCAACCTGCCGAGACAGAGTGCTTGTCCTGCGAAGAAGAATTTTGTTCAGTATGTTTCGACTACCTCCATCGAACCGGCAACCGTAAAGATCACGAACGAGTACCATTAGCTGGTAGTGCTGTTGAAAGCACAGAGGCTACTGATGCTACTGCTGCTATACAAGAAGATGTTCCAATGGCCAATACTCCCGAAGCCACAGCAGATTCGACTGCGACAAACGAGGACATCAACCGGGCAGCTGAAGCAATCCAAGCCACACGAGGGGACAAAACAACAAGCACAGGTGCATCTGTGTTTAAAACCAGCGAGCTCTTGACTCGAATCAAAGAGCAGTGTAAATATATTCCAATGCGTCTTAGTATTGAGGAACGAAAACTTTTGCGACTTCTTGAGGCTGCATTAAATGTAAGTGAATACACAGACAAGGTTGACATTTTGTCGTATACAGCTAAGTCCCGGCGGATTGTATCGCAGCTGAAGGAAATGTGCTCGATTTTGGCTGGCCTTGTTGTTGCGACCAACATGAACCTGGGCAAGACCATGTTTTTCGGGCGAAGCAGTAAGACTACCAGCAACAAGAAAACTCTAGATGATGAACAAGACTTTGCGGCAAGCGCAGAATGGTACAAGAAAGTCTTTGAAATTGGGCGAAGGTACAAAATCATGAACCCAGAAAAGATGCGTGATAGCTTTGGAAAGCTCATGTATATGATTATGGATTCCCGCATGCCAGAAATAAAAAACGCTTTGGAGTTTGATTTCTATAAACCAATCGTCACTGTCTACACATTTTTATCTGAGAATCAAGACGAGGGCGGTGCTGCCATGGACTTGCTAGACGATCCCTTGGTATTACAAGCGGTTGTAGAGATTGTACCGGACGGAAAATCACGGGCTGTCATTGAAGCTGAGATGCAGCGTAAGGAAACAGCCATCAAGCAACTTGCTGAAAAATACTCCTCACCGAGCTTGCCCGCCGACGCAGTAAGTCAGTGCTTATATTCTATTGGTGACTACCACGCATACCTCCGCGCAAACCGACATCCTGTGGAGAGTATCATCAAACTGCTAACCAAATACTTTGATCCCTCGGGAATTGACGGTGACCACTCTTTAGCAATTTCCTATGGCCGTAAAGGTGCAAGACTTTCTCATAACCATTCTAAACAGTTTCATTACGTCCACCAGTCTCTCACACTGTGGTCTCAAATTATGCGTGACATGTTTATGCTCTGGTTCCAAGCTGACGCCGATCTAGTATCAGAACGCTCGCGCTATCAATTAGCTGACACTGGCCAAGGGCTCAACCGAATCAAAGCCTGTCCTGCTGTAAACCGGTCAATGCATGGCATTATCAAACAAACAATGGACATTACAGGGACTTGGATTGGATCCTCAGTGGTACATCTTGGTGACCGCGTAGTTCCAAACGCTTTGTTTTTCCTTGACAAGTATACTCAAGTACCTCGCATTTTGACGCCAGTATACTTGGTTATTCAAAATATTGACAGAGTGTCGCGGGATCCTTTTATTCATTCCTGGATAACCAATCAATTTGGTGATATTGATAATCTCAAAATCAGTAAGTATCAACCTTCCGTTATATTAGCCCAGGTTTATCCCTTTTTTTGTTGCTTTTTCTTCTTTTTTTATTTACATTTTTCCTTACCTTTCTTACTGACTATTTTAGCTATTCTTTGCGATTTCTTCAAACATGCGTTCGACGGTTCTGGTGCTGATAACTTTTATGATGCTGGGTCTTGTATTGACGGTCGGTTAACAAGTGCTTGGAATTGGGCAAACGATATTGCCAAAAAGCCGTACTATGTGAGTTTACCTGCGCTTCCTTTTTCTTTTACAGTAGCTAACACATATTTAGAATATCTTTCTGGTTTGTGGGTTTACAAGTTTCGACGGATCGGAAGGATTTTAAAGTACTCAAAAGTAAAATGTAATTGATAAAAAACTAGACCTAAAAATTGTGGGGCATTTCTTTTTGTAGTGTTTGGTTAATTGACAATTCCGTTAGTTTCTCTTCGGAGGTAGCTCTTAACTGCTGGCCCCCACTCAGGGCTCCTTTTATATTGGGCAACGGGTGGAGGTAAGTTATCAATGGCCTCAATCAAGTCTTCAGCAGAAGGTTCGTCTCGAATTTCAGATAGAGGTGTGAAATAGGTCCTATTAGTGAAAACAAGAGACTTGGTCTTGGGAAGTCGTAGCAAGCACTGTCGTTCACAACGCAAATAGACTCTGCTAAAGTCAACTACCTTAGGGTCAATAGGCTCAAGAGTTAAATCCTCTTCGGCATGAAGGTCAAGTGGAACGTACAACTCTTTACCATCTTGAATGACCCAATTGAGTCGATACACCCAATCACCCACCTTGATTCGCCTGAAAAACTTTTCCATAGACTTTTCAAGCTTTTCCTTGTATAATGGAACAGGTCCGTGAATGTCCTTTAGCGATTTATTAAATTTGTTATCAACACTAAAACCAGCAGGAGATGCAAATGAGCCGCCTCGAAGGTAGTACTGCTCCGTTTTGTCGTCAAACATCAAAATCAAAAAATCCTCTTCCATGGTCCGAGAAAGTGCTAGGATGAGCGACTCCAAGTCCTTGTATGCGTTTGGGTCTCTGTAGATCTTTTCATTGCGTATCTTATTGTAAAACAAAGAGCTGTCCTTCTCATCAATGCCAAAGTACATGGGGTATCTCTTCATGAGATAATCCAGGCACATTTCATAAGTCTCATGTATACTTTCCTTCGCCATTGGTTCAGCTTTAGGGGTATGGTGTTCCTCCGTGATTTTCTTGCATAGATCAGTAACATCTTTGTATGTGTCTTCAACCAACAGCCATTCATTGTGATCCAAGTTCTTGATTCCCATAGTCATGTGGTAAGGACCCTTCTTGTATGGTCTATAGGGCCGAGGCTTTTCATTTTTCCAGTTAAAATCGCTTTCAACTGGGGTGATGTTGATTTTTGTCACCGGTTCTTTCTTTGGCGCTTTGCTCTTCTTGGACTTTCCTGTAAGATAAGACCAAGCAGATACGAATGCCGTAATCAAGATAGCAACTGCAAGAAAATTATAGTCCGACAATATCATCTTAAGGATGCACAATAAAGAGACGTTTGAATGAACAAAAGAAAACTTTGGATAGAGGAGAAGCCCTGTCCGTATTTATATATAGTCGGCGGCAGAACACTTTAAACTCTGAACGTACTTTCCAAAGTTGAATTCCAACCTTTGCCATTTTGCGTTGTCAAATATTTAATTTCTCCACCCACTTTTATTGACAACTGAGTATCTTGCTATTTCAAATTTATGCTTTTTGTACATATTCGCCATATGCGTGTAGAAAATCCTGATACAGGGAGCTCCAACCGACTGAGTTTGATTATCAAGAAAAGGTTTTCCTGTTCATTCAGATGAGCTCTACGTCTGAGATGTGACAACCTTTCTTATCTAATAAATTAATGCCCATAATCTGTAGTACAAATTGTAACAAGGTCGGTTGCATCCCTTCCTAAGCCACTCAGTATTCATACATTTCTATCTCCGTAATCATCCAAATACAGTCCATTCCATCCGAGATTCAAAGTTAAACTCATTCACTCAAAGTTTCACACATACCATCCGTTTCCCCTCGGAGGTATGAAACCACTGCATCCCCCCATTGCTCTGCCCGTTTGTAATGGGCGGTTGTAACTGGTAAATGCTCTATCGCACTTACTAGATCCATAGCGCATTCCTCTTTGCGAACCTCCGAAATTGGTGTCATGTATGTGCGAATTGTAAAAACTATAGCTTTTGTTTTTGGCAACCGCATTAGACACTGTCGCTCGCACCTTAAAAACACATCTTCCGAGAAATCTAAGTTTGATGCGTCAAGAACTGGCGTCTTTTCATCTTCATAGGCATGGTTGGCTCCGACTGCGTAAAGTTGACTATGGGCTGCCTGGCATGTCCAATTTACGCGCATTACAAAATGACCTATTTTGAGGCGCTGGAAAAACTTGTCCATCGACTTTGCAATCTTTTCCTTGTAAAATGGGACCGGCCCATGAATATCAGATAGCGACAAGTTGGTTTTTTCTAATGGATCAAGTCCACTAGGAAATACAAACGCGCCACCTCGTAAATAGTATTCCTGCGTTTTTTCGTCGTTCATCATAATAAGAAAGTCCTCTTCAATTGTTCGAGAAAGTGTATGTACTAAGTGTTTCATATCACCTTTGTAGCCCTTTGAGTCATTCAGGATTAATTCTTTTCTAATAGCATTGTACATAAGGGTTGGATCAGACGAGTTAGTGTAAAAATATTGCGGATAACGCTTTTGCAGGTAGTCTAAAATAACGTCGTAACACTCACAAAGGGCTTCCGTCGAAATTGGTTCAGTTATAACTGTATGTTTCTCCTTCACAGGGTCAGCCACGATCTCGGCTCGCTGGTTGGTTCTATTTAAATACGTGTCTTCAAGTAGCAGCCAGTCATGCTGTGCCAAGTTCTTGATTCCCATTGTTAGGTTATAAGGGCCCTTTTTAAATGGTCTATATGTGCGCGGTTTTTCCTTTTTCCAGTCAAAGTTGCAACCAACTGGCTCAAGTTTTAAGCTGAAGTCGGTGTCATTGCCAGTTTTTCTGACCCCCTTCCCTTGAGACTTAAGCCGATATGCAAGCAAGACGGCTAGCGCCAGGCCCAACAGTAAATAATAGTCAGAGTCAGTAAACTTTGAGTTCAACATGTTTGCTTCACCAGAAGCGGATCTCGCTATTGATTTATATACTTCTGCTATCTTTGTGTCTAGCCGCTTTGTGGGGAAATGTCGGGGTGCACTTCCCAACTGAAGAAGGATTCAGTTTAATAGCAAGTTTACGAAAAAATCAAATTGGAAAAGAAACAACACCAAAAATAAAAGGCAAAATATGGATGTATTAATATTAACGTAAGAACTGTGAGAAGTGGAATATAAGGGGACATGAGAGCTATCAAAATAACCCGAGAGGTGTGAAAACACATGATTATGAGGTGGAATAAAAGGGGACATGAAGAGGCGTGAAAACACATGATGTAATAAACATTGAAAAGTGTTGAAGAGAAAGGCATCAAAAGAAACTGTTAGACAGTTGAAATAAGTAAACCACAAAATGTAGCTCAGAAGTTGAAACCAACCTGCTGGTTAGAAGGAGCACCGAAACCAAAGGTTTGACCATCTGTGTTGGGAGCCAAAGTCGCGTCTTCAACAATTTCGTCTTCAGGTCTGAAATACTTGTCGATGATACTGTAGGCCTTTTTATAGATGTCTTCGTTGGCGCTGTTTTGACACTCGTGGATAATTTCCATACCACCAGCTTCCTCGATATAGATTGCGTATTCGTTATTGGGACTTCCCTTGTTTTGCTTGTCAATTTCACCAATCTTCAGGATATTTTCAAGAGCATCCAATGCCACCTGAATAATCTTATTGTCGCCAATACCCAGCATATCACAAAAGGGTTTGATACACCCCTGGCTAACAAGATACCGAATCTGATCTGGCTGTGCAAGACCACCCGAGGTTGCATTAGATAGAACCCAGCAAGCTTCTTTTCTGGTTCTAAAGTCAGATGTTGACATGAGATGGACGAGAGGAGGAATAAGGTTACTATCGATAACAGCTTGGATCTGGTCAGAGTTTCCCGCAGTAATGTTTGAAAGAGTCCAACAAGCTTCTTTTCGGGTGCTGTCCTTTGAAGACGACAAAAGACTGAGAAGACCAGGCAATACCCCTGCGTTGATAATGGTTTGGGTTTGAACGTCATCACCTGTGGCGATATTACCAACAGAGCGGAGAGCAGGGGTTTGAACGGCATTGGACTTATGAGTAAGCAGATCAATTAGTTTTCGGGGAATACCATGGTCAATTACGGCTTGGATCTTGCTCTTGCTGCCATCAGAAAGGTACGAAACTGACCAACAGGCGTCAATTAAAACCTCATCATCCGAAGAATAAATAAGTTTAGCAAGGGTAGGTAGCGCCTGACTGATGAGTGACCACTTGGGATGAGGAGATCTACCTCTGCAGAAATTAGACAATGTCCATGTAGCATTTCTGATAAGAGTCAGTTTCTGAGATTCATGTAGAAGCTCCAAAAGAGGTGAAAGGGCACCTGCCTCCAAAACAACGTCGCGGCACTCGGCAGAATCACCGGCAATGTTTCCAAGAGCCCAAACTGCCTGTTCTTTGACATCGTCTTCAGGAGAAGAAAGAAGTTGGACAAATACCGGAATGGCACCAGAGTCAATGACAACTCTTGTTTGATCACCGGTTCCAGAGGCAATGTTAGTAAGTGCCCAAGCAGCTTCAAATTGGAGAATAGAATGAGAAGAGCTCAAAAACTGGACAAACCTGGGAATAACGCCACAGTTTATAACCTGCTGGATAGGGGGATTTCTTTCTTTTGAAAGTAGTTTTCTGAATTTTGTGGTAGCATCAAGCTGAGCTTCAATATCATTAGAGTTGATATTAGCCAGTAAGTTCGGAAGATTCTCAGACAACTGAGTAGCAATTGACTGGGATTCATCAGCTTCGTCCTCTTCGCTGTCGCTCATAGCAGAGAGGCTGACAAGGTTTCTTCTCTTGGTAAGGTTCTCATCTCGCCTAGCCTTGCGGATTTCGATCTGCGCTTCTTCCCTTCTACGACGAAGTTCGTCAGCCTTAAAATGACCTCTGTTTTTGAAATTGGTTCGACGGTGTTCCGGAACGAATCTGGTAGTGGCATCAGCATCCATTGTGGCAACTAAGTCAATTGTAATTGAAATCGAAGTGTAGAGGAAAAAAAAAAAAAAGGGAAAAAAAAAATTTCTCAGTTTGGAACACAGTGTCACCAAACAGTAGAAGGTGGTCACAAATCGCGGAGTACTCTAGTACGAAATTCACAAACTTGTACTTTTTTGTATCTATGGACTTTTACTTAAAAGTTTGTTCCAAGTCTTTGACGCGTCTCTGACACAGAGTTTGAACTTGGTTCGGATGGCAGAAGGCTAAATTTAAAGACAAAATATGACAAATAATTACCAAATTCTTAATCATAGTTATCCTTCGTGAGAATTTTATTTAGAACTGTTCTACATTTATTCATCGGTCAAGTCTATGACCTCGATCTCTGAAACCTCATCACCTTGGCCTTTTACATCTTCGGACTTCCTGATATTGGTTAAAGCGCTTCCCGGAGATGGGGCCTTGATTTCTATCACCTCATCGTCAAGACCCAAGTCTTCTAAATTATCCTCTGTCGAGCTCTTTCCACACCATTTGGAGTCAGCTAGCCGTTGTTCTGCAGCTCGAAGAGCAAGTTCACGTATAGAAAGGCCTGGCATAAAGTTATTTTTTGTGAGAGACCCTAGTTTTTGACCTCTACCATTCAGCCTCTCGGTCATTGCTTTATTTCGTTCTGCTGCAAGTCTTTTGGCGTCCGCCAGTTTCACAGGATCGACAAGCCCGTTCCGACCCACAGGTAATCCTGATATTGTTCGACCAGTGCCACTAAATGCCAAATTTCCAAGAGTATTTCCTCGACTGAAGAACCCGTCTCCAGTAAATCCTCGGGACATTAAGCCTTCAAGTTCCGTTCTTAGCTCTCCCATATATTTGTAAAATTTGTCGTCGTGAGGGCCATGTTTATTGTGAGCAAGTTCATGAAGCATTGTCCCCAAAAGTTCAGTCAGTGGATAGAATGACCTTTCGTTCGAAGCTCTTCGGAGGCGAATACAAATTTTGAGGCCGTGGTTTACATTCAGGCCTAATAGTCGAGCATCTTTTGGGAAAAACTCGCACAGTGTAGCAACTCTGAGCCCGTGGTTTCGCATAACAGGCTTCACCGTAGATGCAATCTTTTGTAATAAGAATAAAGCCTCCTCACTTTGGTGTCGCGTTTTGAGAGCTGTGATACTAGTAATGTATTCTGAAGAAGACCCACTAACTTGAGGCAGATCTTTGGCATGAGCAAGCTTTGGTTTAGCACTCTTGCTCACCCTACCAGGGTTCTTACCTGGAGGAAAAAATTTTCTGTACCCTTTGGTCATTCTATCAGCTACTCAGGTAAAAGGAGAGGAATCGTCCCTTGGCATTCCGCCTACTTCTCCAAAGAGGTTTAATTAACATTAAATGTTAGGAAGAAGTATTAAGTATCACAGACCATGCCCTAACCTAAATCAGCCGTACATGATGGCAAATATTTCTGGGTTTCACTCAAGTTCTTCAACTTACATTCGTCTCCTGTAATATTCGTATATTTATTAGCATCAGGCCTTTTCGAAGTTTCCTGATATTGTTGATCTACAAAGACCTATTCAGTCTGGTTTATTTTTATCCCGTTAGGCTACCATTAGTTTCGCTAAGCATTAGTATTAACAACTTATTGGCCCTCCATCTGGTTAGTATTAAGTAGTCTTTTTGCACGTCCATTGAAGATCTAAATCAGTTTTTAAAATCATACTTGCTTTAAAACCTCTAACTTTCTATTCTAGAGTTATAAAAATGTCTGGAGATCCCATTCACATTTTAGTGGAGAAGTTCCAAGATTTGAAATCTGAAACCCAGTCAGCGGTAAGTTCAGCTGTACATCAGTTGTCTGATTCTGTGCCGGTGAAAAAGATTTCAGAGAATGAGCAGCTAAGAAAATTTGGAGCAAGGCTGTTTGGTGCCATTGGTGGTGCCGCCGAAACTATTTCTGGAATCGACATAAAGTCCTCGGATTTTGCTTTAGTGGCGGCTAAGAAGAACCCAACTATCTTCGATCGCATCACTGATTGGATCTCTAAAAATAAGATCCTTGTGAGTGTATTGACGCTCTCTGTCACTGGTGGAACCTTTTATTATCTGTACAAAATCAATACGGGTGAAATGTCTGGACCGAGTTTTCTGAGATTTCGGCGCAAACGGCTTGCAAAGAAAGCAGCCAACGGTGGCCGAGTGGAAGTGGTTGTAATTGCAGGATCTCCTGCTGAGCCATTGACTAGGACTATTGCGACCGATCTCGCTAGGAGGGGATACGTTATCTACTGGACAACTTCATCTGAAGAAGAGGAAGAGCTTGTATTGCGCGAACGTTCTGAGGATATTCGGCCATTGCCCATCAAAGCGCACGATATTGCTTCTGTGCGAAGTAGCATAAAAGCCCTTGCTAACGTTCTCAATGTACCCACTACTGCTTTCCCCGGAGCTATTCCTCATATGCTGACTTTAGCAGGATTGATTGTTGTGCCTGATCTGTATTATCCTGCTGGACCTGTAGAGAGTATAAGAGTTGACACCTGGAGCGACTTACTAAACTCCAAGATCCTTGGCCCAATTTTTCTTCTTTCTAACGGGCTCATGGATCTTGTTCGAACGCATCGATCTCGCGTATTGCTGGTTTCTCCCACAATCATGGGATCCTTAAATCCAGGATATCATGGAACTGAAGGCATGATCACTTCAGCACTCAGTGCACTATCTCTTTCAATGTCGAGAGAACTAAAACCACAGGGCATTCCTTTTATTCACATTCGGATGGGGTCTTTTGATGTGTCGCATGGGAGTAACCAACACGAGCGCCAGGTGCAAAATGCTGTTAAGGCGGATATTCTATCCTGGCCTGAACATTTGCGTGCCATCTATTCACGTCAATATCAAACAATGTCTGCACTTCAAGCTAGGGCCCGATCTCTTGGCTCGCCTTTGAGAACTCTTAATTATACGATCTTCGATGCAATGACTGCTCGGCATCCTGCCAGAGTATATTATGCAGGACGTGGAGCTTTCCTGTATCACTTTTTGCCAAAGTACCTACCTGAAAATTTTGTCACATGGCTTTTGCACCCTTCAGTGTCTTCTTCCCCAATTGCCATTGACAAGGGATGGGAATCTGCTTAAGGACGCTAAGATTAATTTTTTATTCTAGTTATAATAACCAAATCAAACCAAGCGTTTAATAATTCGCAAGGATCATAATCTGAGATATGAAGAAAAATGAAACAATTGGTATTCCAAATTATTCTTAACCTTGCACGTTTCTAAGAATATTATATTGTAATTTTTATTCCAAATCTTTTTCTTCATTCTAATATGTTTACAACTCAGTGCCACAAATAGCTGGCCGCTTTATTGCTCCTTTTCCCACCCTCGCATAAGCTTTACTAAAGCATCTGAGCCGGCAGCGGGACCAAGTTTCGCAGACAGAAGAACGCCGATTTCCTGCCATAGTTGCTCATTAATTTCAACTTCTGTATTTGAGGGACTAACAGTTGATGGGGAAGAGATGGATGGAGAAACAGAGCTAGCAGTAGATGCCGGACTAGCAGAAATCATGGCGACAAAGACTAGCTCGTCATTACCATCATCACTCAAGAGAGATTCAATTACTTTTGAATCAGGCTGTACTTTACCCTTGAGCAGCAATTTGACACCGGACACACTAGCAAGATTCTGTTCAATTGCCGCTTCTCCATTGCCGAGTGCAGTTAGAAGCCGCTGTTTCACGTCCAAGATTGTCAAGGAAGCTCCAATGTTGTCCAAGACTTGTGTAAATTTTGGAGCTTTAATGGACTTGACCGTAACTTTCACGACCTTTTTATTTTCAGAAACAGCTTCATTGGACTTGCGTTTGGTCTGCTTTTTGGGGGCAGGCATTTTACCAAGGATACAAAGTCCACCGCCATTTTGACTGCTGGCCTTTACGACGGAGGCCTGGGAGGCTACATAAGAATCGCCATAAGCTGGAGGCTGTCCATTAGACGAGGCCTGGAGAAGATGCAGGTATGCCTTTGCAAAGTTTTGTTCGGGAAGTGGAGCGGGTGATGCCATTGTTAAGGTGTGTGTCAAATGATTGATTTCACTTGTTTGGTCGGCTTTGCTATAAAACTTGTGGTCAAAAGAGTTTAGAACAGATGAGAATATGGTTTAGGGTATGAGTTCCATCCTCATAAATAACGTTAAGGCACTCTACAAGACTGAAAAATTCAAATTCAAAAAACAACCAGTTGAGTCAATGCAATGGATTAATGAGAATTTTAAAAAGTTGTGTAATCGCTCAAAGTTTGTGAAATCGATTATAGATTTTTAAGAGGAGTCTAAACGCGAATGTCAATTCGGGTAATATTTTTACTTTCGATTTTAAAAACCATTTTGTCTAAAACTCACTAAGCACAAATGTATAACAATATATAGAAAGGAAATGTTTGCCATATAGCTATATGTTAGCTTTGAGAGATTGTTTGGGCAGGATACTGATTCTTTTGATGATTGAATTGATACTGTTGTCATGCGTTAAATTTGAGAACCTATTACTATAACAAAACTCAAAATAGTGCTCAAAAACAAAGATTATACCATGAGTTGTTGAATAAGAAACGAGAAGTCTTGGATAGAATGTCTCTTGAATCAATCCAAAAGCAGGTGAAAAATTAAAAGTTATGGGGTACAGACAAGGCGTTTCTAAGGAAAATCTACATGGCTATATCTATTCAGGACGCACTACATTAAAGTACTTCCTTACTAGAGAAATTTCTTATTTGGCAGAAAAATAGAGTCAAATTGCTCTTTGCAGTCAAAAAATTTGACCATTGCACTTGATGGAGTAAATTGATTTACTTTTCTAAAAGTGGAGCTACAAACGGTGATTGTAGGTGCTATTACAAGGTTTCAGTTTGTGAGCCAAATAAGTCTAAAAAATATGAGTGGTTTTTTATTTGCATCTCCATGTTGGATCAATAGAAAACTGAGATTGATAACTACTATCGAAAAGATCAATGCTTTAGACAAGCTAGAAAGAGAGAAACGAGAAAAAAAAAAATAAGTAAACACAAGAAAAATTCGTTTGAATACAATTGGAAGCAGAATACTTTGTTTTTTAAATGCTGTATAATACTTTCTCAAATTTCATATTGGTTTAATGACAATTCCTATTAGTTATAATAATAACATTCTCATAAATTTAAAGTATACCAAGTATAGTAAGTCCCAGTAACAAGCCAACCCTCAAAATTACTTTCTACTTCTGGAATTGGTGTGTAAATTTGGAAAACAATTCTAATTGAATAACGTTTCATTTTTTGACTTGAGTCCATGTAAAGAGGTGTGTTGAAATTATCCTTTCCAAGAAAAAAACAACAATAGATTTCAAGCTGGACGCCTTTTCAAAAGTTATATTATATTGACTGTTGATTTATTACCTGGAAACTTTGTACTTCCAAAACGATCTGTGGTACATGAAAATACAACAGTCAACAGTGGTCAAGACACAATCAAAGCTGGACGTAAATAGAAATCAACACTTTATTTTGCAGAAGTGGACTCTATCTTTTGATCTCCGTGAAACGGCCCCGCGCTCAAAAACACATGCCTTCAATCCTCTCACAGTCAGACTAGAATTAAAAATTACGCTCACAAGAAAAAGATCACAAAAAATGTAAATGACATGAATTTAGGCAAAAAACCGAGCTATAAAAAAGTAAAAAAAATATGCAAAAAAGTCGTTCATAAGTAAAAAAAGATAATCTCTCTTTATAAAATACCAAATCGTGATTCATAAGCCAGTTTCAATGATTCAACACTTTTGCCGGCCACGATTTCATCAAGCTTACGTCTAACTTGCTTGATTTCTCGCTGTGTAGCTAGCACCGCGGCAGAACTTAAAGTAGGATTCTCCGAGGTTTGAATAACCACTTCCTCGCTTGGTAAGTTAACCATTACAACCAAGCGACTTGGCTCATTGTCCCCGGCACACTCTTGTTCTAAAGTTAACATTGATTTAATTTGCAAAGATATGCTTTCGGTGTCCGGACAACCCTGAACCAAGAAATCGGGATGGAACTCAAAGTTGAAACCAGCAACTGGTGGCGGACTCTGGCTAACAGGAGCTACAGTAGGAGGTTGTTGCAGTTGACTGGGGTCGGGGTACAAATCCCATTGCTGGTCGCCAAGGCCAAACATGTCCTCTGCGTCATTAGTAAGAGCAGGAACATCAAGGCACACTGCACTTTTTTCAGGAATCAACACACTTTCGTAGGAAGTGCTCGTACTGCCTTGCTGGGCATTAGAACTCTCCATGGCCAAGGAAAATGCAAGACTACTTGACTGGCTTGCCGTACTACTGCTTCTGCTATTAGGTGGTAAGGTAGTTTCTGGACGCTTTAGTGGCTGATCAGAAAAGTAGTCATATCCCAACTCGCGTTCTTCTTGAATTGAAGACGGTGAGTGGGATAGAACGTCATCAACAGATGTCCCGCGATTAAACCGCCACATGGACAAAGCTGGCGATAAGGAACCTGCCTGGGAAAATGAAGACGTCGCTTTTTTGAATACATTTATGGCCATATTGTGAAAGGCTGACGAGGGGGTGATTGCTGAGAGCTTTGACGAAAGCGAGGATGAGGTAGAAGAGGATAAGGAAGAAGTAATGGAAGGACGAATGACGTGAGATGTAGTACATGTGCTGGATGATTGGGCGACCTGGGGTCTGCTCTTATTAGGAATCTCCCAGCCTTCGCATCCATGGACGGGGAGGAGCATGAAATTGGGCGACAGGCTGGCGGTCGAGGGACTGCTTAATTCGGGAACAACTAGGGAGGGGTTTTGAAATACGCCATTTGTTGGGTCATCAATGAGCATAGACAGGATGAATATTAGACGTTGCGTTGTTATTTGATCTCCTAAGAGAACTGTGCGGGCAGTCATGGGACTAGGGACTCGTTCCCCCAACATGCTGTTATTGACTTTGATGAATACGACCAAAAGTTGGGCCAGAAATTTTGAGGAGTTTCTGAAATGAGAGACAGCCCAGCCAAGCTCTTCTAGCAGTTCAGGCCATTTGCTTTGGCCACAAATCACACGTGGAATCCGAACGGCACTTGCAAACCTAGTGCAAAACAAATCAACTGCATTTTTGATAATGTCATCAGAGCTGGCCGGAAACCCGAGTGGTGGTTGCACCGGACTTGGAACTCTCGACAACCCATCCGAATGGATCAGGTCGCGATAGGACAAGGGAAGACACGTTGCGAGAGATTGTGCCACAATGTGCTGGAGCTGCAGGAGTGCAGCAGAGAGTTCGTCCCAATAGTTTGTAATGCAAGCAGAGGAGGTTGTGTCCGAGGAGGAAGAGGAAATAAACACGCAAAGGGCACACGTATAGTCCGCCAATTCGGGGAGACTGGCCGCGGTTGCAGCTGACGATGCGGTAGTGGACCTTACGGTGGAACCAGGGTTAGGGGATGCAAACCGAAAAAGCCGCGAGACGAGCCATTTTTGCTTTACCAATTGGGCCTGTGAACGACGCTCAGATAAAGGAAAAGGGTGGAGCTTTGTAATGGGTCCATTGTACTTGATGCGAGAAGAGCCAAAAACGCGTTCTTGGAGGGCGAGGAACGAAGGAATTTCGTCGCACCAGTAGGTAGGAACAGAAGTAGCGGCGTGGGAGTCGAAGAAGGCGTAGTCAATATGAGGCACGTCGGTTATGAGGACTACTCGAATGTCTGGAATATCTTGAGCTGGTTCAAACTGAGCGGGAGTAGATATTGTTGTAGAAGAGGTTGAATTAACAGATGATGAGTATTGTGGTTGGCCGTAGAGCAGGGTATGAGTAGCTTTGGATGTTGATGAATCACTTTCTGAAGGAGAAAGGGCTACAGAAGGCTTTTTACCAGGGCTTGAGGAGGATTCATTGCAAAGTTTGAATGGGTTGGAACTTGTCAAAAACTTTCCAATCATGTTGAAGATGGTTTAAAGAATGGAGAAGACTAGAAGGGATGATGGTTCGCGGAACCATTCAAATGGTGAGGATATTAATCATTTTACTGTGTTACTATAGACGATATTTAATGATTGTAAGGTTCGAGAGTCGATAAGAGTTCAAAAGAACAAGAGGAAGAAGGAAAAAAAAAAGAAGAAAATGGAGAAAACTGGGGATATTTGAAGGAAGAAAAGAGAAAAAAAATAAAAGGAAGAAAACTTTTGCGAGGACGAGAGGAAAAAGGCAATTTGAAAAAAGTAATTAATTATTACTTTTTACAGAGATATAGATAACGAATTACCGCATTAAGAAATATTGTGCATAATTACAAATTATAACCTAATTAATTAGTAAGATTATTAGTTAGAATTGACATAATAAATTCTTATCTAGCTGTTATCGGGTGGGCGTACGATAAGAGGAACAGGGCTTCAAAGTGTGAAAACCAGTCAATTGCTCTACTGCGTAAAAGACGGCCAACTGGAGTTTTTTCACCAAGATTGAGCCTTTTTCATGTATGAGAAGACGGAGTATATTGCTTTGATATTCTCAGCCAAAAATCAACAATTCTTGAGTCAATATTGTGTGCTTATCTAGTGCTTTTTTATTGTAAGGCAAACACTTTTTTTCAAAAATAACAAAAAGGTCAGGTTTAGGTTTACTTCCGTTAATGGAAACAGATCCGTGATTTCAACTTTTTTGGAAATTTTTCTTTTTTTTTTTCCTGTTTTTGTACGTGTCTTCTACTGCTGGATTCAATCGCAACATCTCCTCTGTTTCTTTTTATCCTCCAATGGAAGCATCACAGAGCAGATGTTGCCACGATTGATTCCGAGTAAGGAATCCAGGTTTGGGTTTACACCGGAACTCGTCAACGTCTTCAACTGTCGAACTCGGTGCATTTCTCCCATTTATTTTATTCTTTTTTATTCATTTTTTTTTCAACTTTTATTCAAGGTGATTCATATCTGGTATAAATGGTATTGGTAATGGCAATGGAAAGTTTCAAGAGGATTGGCTATTAAATCGTGAAATATTGGCTACTTGTTGGGTTGTTTGACTGACATTTGACAATGGACACTTTGAACCGTTGAATTGCATGAAAGGTACGCATCACAATCAGGGTTAGGGTTGAAAACGTTTAAGACAATTTTAAGTCTTAAAAAAAACACAAGTTACAAGTGTCAAGTCCGAAGTTGTAAGAATGAAAACACAAGTCTCAAGTGCCAAAGCTTAAGACTCAAGTCTTAACAAATTAGATTTTTTTTTTTTTTTTTCTTGTTTCTTCCCCTTTCCCAAAATCCAGATTTCAAATCAGCAAACAAGCAGCGTACCTGGAAATCCTTCTCTCTAATCACTGTGGGCTTATCTGGACTGATAAGAATTAATATATGAAATTCATATAAACCTGGAATATTTCCAATCACCACCACCACCACTACCATCAACATGATGATTCCCTGATTTTTGTTTCTGCCAATGCAACCTAATCAACCTAATTTGCTAGGCAAAACCTTTCTATGTTAACAACCTACATGTGTTGCCTTGATTGGCCCTAAATCACCCTCCTCCAAGCTTCTCCTTCCGCCAATGTCCAGCATGCGCGCACCCCAGGGCTTTGTTCTCCACTCATTCAGTTCATTCGGTCAAGTCAAGCTGTGGCAGTTGGAGAATGGACTCACAGAAAGTAGAAGGAAATATTATATATATATATATATTTTTTTTCATTCTATTCAACTCTATTCAAAATTTATTCTACTTTTATTCAACATTTAACCCTTCATATTATTTCATTGTACGCCGACCACCCCCAATATCTCTCAAGTAAATAACTCGCATACCTACATCATGTCGCAAATCCCACCTTGGGCCCCCGTGCTGGACTCGTGCATCTCTCAGTCACCATCTCCTCATATATTTACATTCTGCACAATCTCAACCCAAAACATGCCAAAAGCAAGAACATGCGCATTCCATTCATGGCTCTTCAACGACATGTCAACCGGTGTTCTGGTCTTCACAGCTGACACAAGATCAACCAAAATAAGCGACTTTATATATCAGGAGGGAAAGTACGAGGCATGCTTTTACTTTCCTGCTTTTTCCATGCAATTTAGACTCTCTGGCTTTGCACAGATCCTGTCAAACCATCAATTCCCGTCCTTGAACGACATATCCAGCTCTTCTATTCCGTGCAGATCGCCACCTTCTCCTACCGGCACCCCAGGATTCTACTCAGGACACTCTGACCATCTCTTTCCAACTACTGCAAACTCTTCAAACCAATTCATTCCATACCAATTACTCGCTTCTCCACCCCCACAACCAAGCTCAAATTACCCTGTGTGCTCTCCTTCATACAAAAATACCCACAACACACATCTCGAATACAAAACAATACCTTCACCCACTCCACAAGAGTGGAAAGCAGAGCACTATCGCGTTTGGAAAGAAACACGCGCCACTTCCAAAGGTATCTTCCGCAGACCGCCACCTGGTGCGCCTCTTACTGAGTCTAATGCCTACCGCATAGACGCTATTTCTAGAGGTGTTGACGGAGTCAGTGACGAATCTGGGTTTGACAATTTCATTGTTCTAGTCATGTTTGTAAACC
>JAKVQY010000083.1:0-29011 GCA_030463045.1 Geotrichum macrosporum | reverse complement strand
TCGTAAGAGAGAGCAGATTGCTCTTGCTGAGTCTGTTATTGCCAAGGTTAACCAGCAGATTGAAGATCCCAAGTTTCAGCAAAAAGTTCTTTCTCAAGCCGTTGCCGATGTTGAGAGGATTTTTGCTAGTGCCTAAACAGGACCAGTCATCACATATTTTTACATACTCAATTTCTTTCCATAATGATTATTTTTTCTAATTTTTTTTTTTCCGTCTATTAGCCACTATAATTACTACCTACTGGTTCAAAAGTGAGAAGTAAATGTACAATAAAAGTTTAAACGATGGACTTATGATTAGAATGAATAAATATGCGTATTGTATAGCTCTATGAAACATTTTGTAACATTTCCTTTCTTGCGTTTATTTGCAATTCGACTTTTAATAGGTTCGCTTTTCTAGCAAGAGAGCACCAGACGGAGTTGGTAAATGGCCATCGGTAGTGGTGAAAATGGTTTTACCTCTAAGGACAGTTTCCTTGACCAGACCGTTCAGTTTACTTCCATGGTAAGGTGTAATCTTATTCTTGAAAGGAAGTAAAGTTTGATCAACAACAAGAGTATCATTAGGATCAAAAATGCAAAAGTCCGCGTCCTTGCCAACTGTAATTGAGCCCTTGGATTCAATTAAGCCAGTTTGGCTAGCAGTGTTAAATGATGTCCAGCGGGCAATGTCAGCAAATGCAGCTTGTATGTTTTTTTCTGGCATTTGCTTTTGAATACCTGTCCAAAGAATGGAAAGACCAAGTCCAACAGATGAAATCCCACCCCAGGCGCGGAAATAATCTCCAACTTCAAGGTCCTTTAAATGAGGAGTACAGGGAGAGTGGTCAGATACAACCGAGGTGATCTCACCAGTTCTCAGTGCATCCCAAAGACGCTGGTTATTATCTGAGGATCTAATAGGAGGACAGCACTTGAAAGAAGTGGCCTTATCTGGAATGTTTTCAGCAGCAAATGCAAGGTAATGAAAACAAGTTTCAACGCTGAGCTTGACACCGTCATCTTTGGCCTTTCTAATCAATGGAACAGCGTCAGCGGAAGCCAGATGGACAATGTGTAAAGGAACATCAGGGGCAACTGCCGAAACTTCAATAACGGTTTCAATGGCTTTAACTTCCATTGAGTCAGGCCTAGATGCTAGGAATGATGCATATGTAGTAGGGTGCAAATCAGGAATTTCTTCCTTGATCACTGAGATACCTGCAGTGGGATGAGGAAAATCGTGGTCTTGATGCTGGAACTCTGACTCTTCTTCCGCGTGAAACATGATCATAGTAGGCTGAGATTTCAGCGTAGTTAGAGCAAGTTCAATATCGGATTGTTGAACTGCAGGGAACTCATCAACGCCAGATTCAATCATGAAGCATTTGAACCCGCGCACGCCAGCATTCACTAGGCTAACAAGGTCACCGGAATTCCCCGGAATAATGCCACCCCAAAATCCGACATCAACCCAGCACTGGTTCTGAGCCGCAGCCAGCTTGAGTTTGAAGTTTTCTAAAGTAGTGGTTGGAGGGATTGCATTTAGAGGCATATCGATAACGGTTGTGACACCGCCGGCGGCGGCAGCTTTGGTTCCAGTCTCAAACCCTTCCCATTCGGTGCGGCCAGGCTAAATATGGTCAGTACAACTCGTGGGAGATACAATATCACTACAAATCCTCAAGATAACAAAAAACTTTTTTTTGCACATTGGGACATAATTTCAGCAATGCGGCATTAGATAAGAGAACTTACTTCGTTGAGATGAACATGAGCATCAACTAAACCCGGCATCAATACCAGGTCTCCAATGTCACGATGGTTTTCAGGAGAAACATTTAGCGTTTCAAGGTCTTCATCATAGTATTCGCGGTATTCGTCATCACTGCTATTATAGCTGGAGCTCCCAGGTGTTTGAGTAGGCACGCTCAGAATTGTTTGTGAATCTTTCCGTATAATTCTAACAATTTTCCCGGAGTTTGGCGAATATACAACTGTTGCAGCAACAACTTCGTTCTCGAGAACTACATTGTTTGATGAAAGGGCGTGAAGTACCGTATTGGGGGCAGACATTTTGGACGAAAACTGATGGCGGAGAGAAAATAGTAAATATGAGCGAAAAGGAAGGAAGAGTGAGGCGGATTTTTGTGTTATTTATATTATTTTTTTTTTTTTTTCCAAGACCAAGATAAGTTTCCGTCCGATAGGAGAATGGTTTTGTAAATTGGGGACTCGCTGCAAATTCGCTCTTCGTGGAAAAACTTTAATGCAGAGCCTTGGAAAGACAGCGTCCAAAGTATAACGGACTGGAAAGTAAAGTAAAAATGAAAAAGCAAACATTCCTTTGGAGTTTGTAATTTCCCTTTTCAGGCGAAAAAAATATTTCAAACAGCTTTGGCTAAGTTCGGAATCACTTCGAAGTAATTCGTCGGTCGTCTCCGGTGTCTCTAAACCAATGGTACAAATATGCTTCGCAGGCGTTCAACTTGGACGACGTCGGTATCAGAGACCGAGATGAATTAAACCAGTTCAACGGTGCTACCTGTGCTAATCACGAACATCATTATGAGTCCGGGGAAAGTCAATGTATGGTTGTGAAAGATGGAGAGTATTGTGTTTCGAGTGGCTTTGTGAGTCAAATATGAAATTTAAACAATGAGAGGAGCAAGAAATGAAAGAAGGGGTTGGGTGATGCTTGTCGAGAATAGCATGGTACCTCTTTTGCAGGTGTTTGAGCTAACTTCAGTTTCTGTAGCAAAGCTTACTCGATCACCGTGCAAAGGCTTACTCGATCAATTTCGGAGGAGGAGAAAAAAGTTTTCAAAATCAAAAATAAAACTTTAGAAACGGCCGAGACCGGCAGTCATGCTAATTTCATTTAGTCTAAATGAATCTTTGGCAAGAGACATTTCACAGAGCAAAAGAGGTCGCGAGCGTCTTCAAGCGTTGAGCTGGCATCTCTTTTTCCCAAGCGTAGTTAAGCGGTTCGAACTATGGGGATCGAAGTATCTCCACATATCCCGCGCTCTTACTGAACATCATTTATGAATCGGGCTTTTAATTTTAAACCTTGTCCTAATGGCATTGCGCTTGAAATTTTTTTTCTTTCTTTCATGAAAATGGAAATGCCGTTTTTCTCAAACATCCAAACAGGAAGGCAAGTTGTGAAGCTCACAGAATTGAAAGGTGACCTAACCTTTCTAGAAACAACCGCATATTATCATAGTCTCAGCTATTAATTTCAGCTATATCCTTCCTTTAGTAGCTTAGCCGAACTTTTAGCTTCATCCTCGCTGCTCTGTCTTCCCGCTTCGATATTTGGAGTAAAAACCTTTCAGCAACGCTCAAGCAGCTGGTTTTTGAAGTTCTCGAGAAAAAGTTTGACCTTCTTACATCAAAAACATATTAGGTAATTTAGGTTGGCTCCAGATCTAGAGGCTGCCCATGAACTCATTCACAAGGACGGCGGGAGTCCGAAGTAAATGTATCGAGTAAGCACTGCATAGCCAGGAGTTTTCTGGTTAAACGGTAACAGGGTAGGATATTGCAGACAGTTTCCGTTAGCAGCCAGAACCCCGCTGAAGTATACTTACACACTGCTCCATGCGCTTAGTTACTGCGAAAAAGAAATCTCTCTGAAAGTGGCGGTCTCCACTTCTTTTTGGGCTCAGTGATCGAGTAAGCATGTCGGCTTAGCTGAATGATCTTTGCAAAAAAAAAAACAATGGAATCGGTTTCCTCAAACAGTCAGAAGCATGAAAAAGTTTGCACTCAAAGTAAGCCTAGAAATTCGTGTAACAATTCCGACACTGAAGATAGTTTCCCGTCCTAGTAATCCTTTCTATACAAGTAAAAGAGGCTTTGGCAGCCAGCTGACGGCAGAGACACATTCGTGTGACCCAGAAAAAGTCTCCGCACAGGTATTTCTTTCAATGTTGATGCTGGTTTAAAAGTACAAACTAATATTGTATAGATTAGTCGCTACCTCATGGAGCAATACTTGACACTCAGTTGTTGAAACCAGGTTCTACTGTTGTGTCGACGACGGTTCCAATTCCTGGCCCTGCAGTCCTGAAAGCTTCAGGACCTTTTGCCCTAATACATACACGTGATAATGGAATATTAGGGTTCCAAAATATTTGGATGGTATAAATCTAGAATTTTCCAGCTTTCTTTCTCTTTTTTTCCTTCTTTTCTCTCTTCAATGACCTTCCACGTTTTCAAACGTTATATGATGAAGACTATGCGTTTCAGTCATTTATTGCCCCTCAGAGGCCCTCCTTGGGGTTTTCTGATTGCCCTTGACCGGGCATGGTGGCTTACATGATGACAGCGTTCAGCGCACCATACCTTGTTATACTATGAACGCTTAAAGTACATTCTGATCCCCTTTATTTAATTGTTTATTTAAAGGCGTGTGATTTCTGTGGATAGTCATTTCGTAGTTTATATCTGTATTTTCATCCACCATTTCTCTTAATTGAGCAAGTCGCTGGACTGTATAGCGGTGGTCATAAAAAAAGAGCCTGGTAATAAAATTATTCAAATTGAAATGTGCTAAATCAAGTATTAAACTCCTCAGTTCTTAATACTCAAACGTAATTCAGAGACAGTTGAAAACCACAGAAGCATCTATACGACCGTTCGTGACGAACTTGGCAATAATCGCACTGCCGTAGAAGGCAGTGATTGAGACCAAGCTTTAGCAGGTTAAAATTCCAATACAAGATTATACTGATGTGCACTATCTCTACTATTGTGCGGTCCTCCTTGCCAACTCTGTGACTGGTACCTACTGAGCGTAAATAAAGCAACACTGGTTTCCCGTATTAGCTTCAGATGTCTGTGATTCAGAAAAACTCAAGGAGAAACAACCCAGTGCTATTTCAAAGTTGACGTAAATGTTTTCCGAAAAGCTTGAAGTTGCATGATATCAGCGACCATGAAGCCATTCATTAAATATGTGCTCTGAATAACAAGCATGATTGCCTGGGGAATAAATACATTAGATTTCAAACTCATCATTCACTTTTCGTTTTAAAGATTGTGATTTCATATACTCCTCTTCTTCTGGAGCATAAGCGCTCGCGACATTTTCGTAGCCTTCGTTAACGTCTTGCTCTTCGTTACTTTCTTCATAATCCTCTATTAAAGGCTGTCGACTGATAGGCACCTCAACTACTTTCTCCTCATGAACCTTTTGAACCTTGCGTCTTTGAACACTTGCGGGAACCAATACGGCTGCTTCTTTGACTAGGTCGCGAAGGATTGGAGCAGAAGAGTACGTTGTTTTAGACTCCACTGATACCTTAGGCAATCCCTTGTCGCCTACTTTTTCGTGTCCCGGAAGAGGGCCACTCGGTAATGGAATATTTTTGACAGATTCGTCTGTGTCGCTCTCACTACCATTGTTATAGATTTGTGGGCGGTCAATATCTGGCAAATCTGGAGGAGCCACTCCGAAAGGACTTGAAGAATTAGTTTGCGTCTGGAAGAATAATCTACAATTGCCTTGACTTACTTTAAAATCGGATCCCAGTATATGCTGAGCTTTCCTCGGCCACCTCCACGGCGTATGAATCTAGTTGTCCCATTCTGCTGGTTTTCTCGTGTCGGCAGATTTGAATCATCAGGCGTTGACAAAGGCCCCTTTTCATAGGCAGCCAAGTCCGCCCGAAGAGTCTCTAGCAGTTGTTTATCTCGTGCAAAGAGTTTACCATTCTGCTCCTGTTCGCGCTTTTCTAGTCCTTCAATCTGGCGACGTACTCTATCTGGATTCAACTTTGCAAGTCGCTCTGTTCGCTGCTTCTCTCGCTCCTGTTTCGCTTTCCTTAGCTGAGCAACTTTCTCCTTCTTCCCTGCAAAAATAATATGTTAGATACCTTCCAACAACAGTGACTTTTGACATACTTTGTGCCTGGGCTGGGTTGACGTCTCGATCTTTCGCCATATTAAAAGTATAATACCCGCGAGACTTGAAAAAAATTGTGTGGTGTAAAACAAGACTTTTTTTTTTTTTACTTCCTTTTCTTTCAGGTGTCCGCCAAACCGCATGAAATGTCAAATCAACAAACTGGGCTACAGGGCCACCAGGGGACTCCAGAGTTTCAACCGGACCTTTCTGCTGTACCGGTTGTAGCGCTAGAATCTCTACGTCTTCGGCTTACCCAACTTACACATACACTCAACAGCATGCATGCCCAACTAATGCAACCATCAATGCCATCATGGCCCGCCCTTCACAGTCAGTTCAACGTGATTCTAAAACAGTTAATGTCGCTCTCAGAGACTATAAGCCAATTCTCAGACGTTCTTCAGAGATCTGTCGCGTACCCACTGCCTAACTTTCCTACTGCTCAGCAAGCTGGCTTGCTTTCGACTCTGCTGCGGAAAAAGCCATTACCTGACGTGGAGGAATGGATAGGCAATGGAAAAGACGCGTCTAAAGGCGTCAAGATCAAAATGGACGAGGACTTTTGTGCATGGGCGGCTACTCAGATTTCTCAAGAAGCAGAAAATCATGAAAGGGGAGGATTTCTTACTAGCCAGCAAATTGAAAACGGTGAGCGTGATACAGGTCTACGCGCAAGTCAAGAGTCTTCTGGATCTCAAATCAATCATAGTGGATGGCCCATTGAGAAGGTTATGTCAACCATGGCACAGGGACCAATTGATTCAGACAAGACTATATAAAAAAAAAAAAAAAACAAGACATGACAAAGTGGTGAATGAAGGGAAACAAAATGTGAAGATATCCTTATAAATACTAATGCAAAACTTTTTATATTTTCTTTCAAACAATTCAACGCTGCTTTTTGCGCATATCTTTAAGTTTTTTGTAGTGCCTGCTCTTGCCTGATTGCTTTTGAGCCTGGATCTCTGCAAACTTGCGCTTGTAGTAATCCTTGGCCTTATCATTTGCTAAAAGCTCATCGGCAATAGTCTGCTTACGTTCCTTACGAGTCAGACGTGCAGAAAAGAACTCAGTATTGCCCTCGACAACAGTTCCAGTTTGAAAAAACTTGGGAATCGGTGCAGTTTCTTTCTTGTAGTGGCGCTTGGGATCAAGTACTGAACGCATTTGCAGAAGCTGCCAGTCGCGACGTAGCGAGGGAGTAAGCTCTGTGCGAGGCATATTAAACCATTTGTCACCAGCAGTAGCTTCCCGCTCTGCCTTTTGAGTCTTTTTAATCAAAACAGGATCAGAAATCTGGCGAAACACCATATCGGACTTTTTTAACTTTTCAGAGCCCTCCGCAAGCTCTCTAACAACCTTTCCTTCGCTTGCTAAAGCTAGCAAATGTTCTTTGGGAAATGTGTCAATAAGTTGTGGAAGCTTGGCAAGAGACTGCTTCACAGCCTTTAGATCCTCAGTTTCCTCGTCGGAATTTTCTTCGTAGTCGCTTTTGTTGATGGCAATACCACCCTGTACTTGATTACTAGTCTTTGCTCTTTGAAGATTCTCCTTTGCAGACGACAAGAGCGCATCAAGGTCAAGTGCATCCAAATCCACGACGTCTTCCTTAGTCGCAGTCATAGAAGAAGTGTCTGAAATCATACTACTAGCAGTTTCTGAAGACTCTCCTGGAGAAGACGGACTCTTTCTCATGGAAATAGTAGTATTCATAGCGGTTCTGCAATCAGTTGTCAAATTATGGGAGGATATAGGGATTCTGCGTACTGAAAAAAATTTTATGCTGACTGTAATTTTTTTTTTATTTTTGAAAAGTACGATACTGTAAGCAGGCAAACCGTTTTTTACTTTTTTGTTTTCACTTTTTTTCCTTCTACCTCTCCACCAAATACGCGACCATTTAAACAAACCTCACCAATTCTACACGCACCGGCAGTCAAAGAATTAGTTATTCTTGCCAGCTCTTCTTCATTTACACATCTATAAGGTAATTTCGAATGAATCCGCAACATTCGGACGTTGAGGCAGATGCGTTATCGCAGCTCCAGTACGACCAGGCTCAGGCTGCTGTTGCTGCACAGGACCAAAGCCAGGACCCGAATTTCGTAGGCGGATCGTTTAGCAATGTTGCGCAGGGACTCTCAGGGCATTATCGCAATATTATGATGACTTATTGGCAAAATACAATTAACAGTATTGAGCACGATGACCACGAGTTTAAAATTCACCAGCTGCCGCTAGCGCGAATCAAAAAGGTCATGAAGGCGGACGAGGATGTGAAAATGATCAGTGCAGAGGCCCCGATATTGTTTGCCAAGGGTTGTGATATTTTCATCACAGAGCTCACTATGCGTGCATGGATTCATGCCGAGGAAAACAAGCGTCGTACTTTACAGAGGTCGGACATTGCCAGCGCGTTGCAAAAATCAGACATGTTTGACTTTCTCATTGATATCGTTCCAAGGGAAGAAGCAATGACCTCATCGTCGCGAAAAAGTCAACAAAGTCAGTACACGCAGTATGATGAGGCAGAGTACCAAGCTGCCCAAGCTCAAGCTGCTGCGGCTGCTGTTGCTGGTGCCTCTGATGTTGCTGCTGTTCCAGAGGGTGTCGAGTACGCTGATGATGAAAGTCAATATGTTTCTCAGCCATTGCAATCTCAGCAAACACCTGGCCAGCAGCAGATTTCGGCGGGCCAACAACAACAACAACAACAACAACAACAACAACAACAACAACAGCAACAGCAACAGCAACAGCAACAACAACAGCAAACAGCGCCTCAGGGTCAACAATTGTTTGGAGATTTGGACAACATCTACAACGGGTACCGCCAGTACTAAAAATTAGGAAGAACAAGGCGTTAAGTATGAATGAACTACAACACTTACTATTACGAAGTCAACGATTGAAGCTGAAAACTAGCTCCCCACGCAGAACGTCTGGTCTGCCGCTCCTATTTTTGTTATTTTTTATTATATATATTTGTATTCTCTTTATTTCTGTAATTTTTTCTGCTAGTTCCGAGGTGACTTTCAATACATTCATGACTGTTGCCCGATGCCAATGGCCGGTTGTGCAATGTCCAAGAACCGGTGCCTACTACTACTTACACGGCTCAGAACTCTGTTTTATAGTGATTTGCAAGCTTGACCAAACTGCCCAACGTTGCAAAATAATTACTATATACCTTACATATATTACTATAAACTTTTTTTTTTCCGCGCAAAGACATCAATTTTACATGTCGAACAATTAATGTTCTCTTTTTCAATTTTTTTAAATTATTAGTAGTCCCCAGTGACATTTCTCGGTTTCTGCTTTTGTCGTACAGGGCTTTCAATTTCTCTGCTTCGCCGGCTCTTATAGACGTATTCCCTGGTGACCAAAGGTCTGCTCCTTCTCGTCGCTCTTCCGCTGAATAGAAATCTTCAAATCTCCAACCTGAATACTCATGGCGACCCCTAGTGTAAGTGGCCTAAAATTGGCGGCTTCGGAAACCTCTTCTTCATCTTTAGCAAAATCTTTGTCCGACCATGGTGTGAAACCAAAGACTCACTATCCGTAAGTGCGTACTGTTGTATTATAGACATCCTCTAACCCGTCTCGGATTAGGTTTTGGTACGGAGGTGTTGCAAGTATGGTGGCTGCTGGATGCACGCACCCACTTGATCTGACGAAAGTGAGACTCCAAACTGCCCACGTTCCGGGCCAGAGCATGGTTGGCATGCTTTTCTCTATACTCCGCAACGAAGGAGTATTTGCAATCTATTCAGGTCTTTCGGCGTCGCTTTTGAGACAGGCGACCTACTCCACGGCTAGATTTGGCGTTTACGAGTATTTGAAGGAGTTATTCACCAACCCGGCTACCGGAGCCACGCCTCCTATGTATGTCCTGCTCCCAGTCTCTATGATTGCTGGTGCTGTGGGAGGTGCTATTGGAAATCCAGCGGATATTGTCAATATTAGGATGCAGAATGACCGGTCTCTGCCAATTGAAAAACAGAGAAATTACCGGAACGCCTTGGATGGAATTTTCCGTATCGCACGAGAAGAAGGGTTTGTTAGTCTCACGCGCGGGATTGCGCCCAACATGTCGAGAGGCCTTTTGATGACTGCCTCACAAATGGTTTCCTATGATGAATTCAAGCAGCTCTTGGTTGACACTTTTGGGCTGCCAGAAGCTGCTCGATACACTCATTTCTCAGCGTCACTACTAGCTGGATTGGTAGCTACTACTGTTTGCTCACCTGTCGATGTCGTCAAAACTCGCGTTATGGACGCTACCCACAAGCATGAAGGAGGCGCTTTTGCCATTCTCAAGAACGCTGTGAAAACTGAAGGTATAGGATTTGCTTTCCGTGGCTGGGTACCTTCATTTATTCGCCTTGGCCCCCAAACTATAATAACATTCGTAGTCCTGGAACAACTCAAACACTCTGGAATTGGTCAATAATTTCTGCGCCATATCGTACAAACACTATCGCTCTTTTTATTTTATTTTTTATTGTTACTTTTTTATTTTTTATTTTTATTACTATTAATATTACTGGACATCATTCTGAGCATAGTAAAAGTTGGCAGCAACAGGAACAAGTCCATGTTTAGCTGCCCATGATCGAACCCCGCTGCCAGGCGTTTCGCTTCCCCATCGAGCTCTTTCCCCTTCATACGACTTGGGCGTTCCCTGCGTCTCTTTAAATAAGACATATACATACCGATGCTTGCCTGTCTTTTCAGGAGGAGCGGGACCCATGTAAGACAGAATTTCGTTTCCAGTACTGAAGTCAATGGCAGCAAAATCGGACGATTCCGAGCTGAGATTCAGTCCTGTCACAATATGGTGGGCGTACTCGCTGTAGGCTTTATCAGCGCGGCTGGGAGCATCAGGATCAGTCAAAACGAGAGTAAAAGTTGACGTGGATTCTGCTCGAAGAGATTCAGAATCTTCAGAGCTGAAAGTTGCATGGATTTCAGGTCGCACTTGAGTTTCTGAAGGTTTAAGTGTATTGCCCATTGTTACTTCTAAGTTTTCCCCATATGAAACTGTTATCAATCTAAAGAAAAGTTAGCAAATGCCATCAAAAAGCGACAAAGAAAAATTGTGCAAAGCATCATGGGCGCCGATTAATGAGTTTTAAAGTTGGTTATAATGCAAACGAGCCCACATACATTGACGGTGTGAATTTGTCCAAAACTGTCACATAATTGTTAGCAAAGGAAAATCAGCCAACATCACAAGCAGGCAGCTCACCATCTGGAATTATTTCATGCTTCTTTAAGGAGTCACTGAGGTTGCTATTGATAGTGACTAACCTTCTTGATTGTGACAGTTGATAGATGTTGTTTGGGAGTCGTCGGTGAAATGGAGCTAGTCTTGGACGATTGGCATTTGTCACCGTACAGTTTTCAAAAAAGCTGGACGTGTGAAAGTGACCATGGAAATTCCGACAGATATTAGGACCCCTGTGAGCCTGTATAGAAATGCCTGTGGCTGTTGAAGTCACTGTTCGCACAACGCGCGAACCGGAGCGGAGAGACATGTATATGAGAAAGACCCTGTAAGCAGCTGGTAAGAGAACTGAAAGTGCAATGAATACGAAATGGGCTCAAAAGTTCCCAACAGAGATATTCCAACTAGCTTAGAGTCCAGGCTGAGTGGTTTTCGAAAAGAGGATGTCTTGTCGTCGTCGTTTGAAGGAAAGATGCATGCCAAAAGTGAGACGACGGAAAATGTTCGTACTTGCTGTAACGGGCTAGGGTAGACACCTTAGTACCCAACCTTCTCCAATAACTTTCAAACCAATCCATCCAAAAAAATAGTTTAATTGAGCCCTGTGGTCCATCACGGCGATGCCAAAAACAGCTGTATTATGGATTCAACAAGCAACGGGTTAGCCATACAAGCTTCTGAGCAGCCGCCGATTCCGTATGCAACGCTGCGAGCACATCCTTTTGCAGTGACATCAACTGCATTTCTTGACTGTTCAGTACGGCATCGTTTTGTGTCTGGAGACGAAGGTGGATGGTGCTTTGTCTGGAACATAGATACCCGCAGGCCTATTACCATTTGGCGGCCACACTCTAAAGCTATTATTTCAGTTCAATTTCTGCCAGCTGAGCATCAAGATCCGGAGTATGGAACGCTCATTTTGACTCAAGGCAGGGATAATAAGCTTCACATATTTCTAGACGAAGGGCTAAACAGCAACTTGACGCTACCAATCTTATCAGACTCTGGGGAAGGTTGGCCTGAACCAAGACTCATTTATTCTCAAGATGTCAATGCCCTCAATTTTTGCTCTGCTGCCTTTTCTATCTCACGTTCAGGAAGCGATCGAGCTTCAAGATATCTTACATTTGCTATTCCAAGCACAATCGCATCAGAGAATATCGATGTTTACCAAGTTGACCGAGAAAATTCAAACAGACTCACCCGAATTGCCTCAGCCATTGATACGCCCATATCTCCATCACAACCACTTTTTCCAGAGAGTGATACAAGCAGAAATGCTGGTATTGTAATGGGACTTTTATTAGTCAAGCTCTCTGATAAGGATTCATTTGACCATTTAATGGCAGTAGGATATGAATCCGGTCTTGTCGCTGTATATAGGTTGAGAGCAAAAAATCCCAAGCAATCAGCAGCTCTGTTATATGCGACCAAATGCCACTCACAACCCATATTATCACTAGACCTAGATACAATTAACTTTGAATGGTTCATGTCCTCTTCCGCTGACGCAAAACTTGTTCAGCACCCTTTAATTAGTCTTGTTGGAAAAAATCCAATTGATCCTTGGGGAGCTTTACCGCTAGTTTCCGTCAACACCAAACATGCTGGTTTAGCTTCGCTCAACATCCGATCCGATTCCAAAATTTTTGCCACTGCAGGCTGGGACGGAATGGTAAGAGTTTTTTCAACCCGTGTATTAAAGAAACCCAAGTCTTTCAAGTGTCTTGCAGTTTTCAAAGGTGGCAGGCAAAACGGCGTTTCAACTGTAACTTTTTCACATATTCAATCTGCTAAGCCACATGTTTCTACTGCAGCTACAACTCTTTCTGCTAAACTTCAGCAACTCAAGTTGGAGTCGCGTCCTCACTTACTTGCAGCTGGCGGTAAAGATGGCAGAATCTCTCTCTTCGCTTTGTTTTAAGTCGTGAACATTTTTAAAAAAATGCCTAGTATTATTACAATAGATGTGCGTTTACTAAATAGAACATGGAGGATTTTCTAAACTGATGTGGATTCAGATTCACTGTGACTTGTAAAATCGATATGGGTCCTTTTCATCTCATTAACTAGAACCAATGTTTCTTTCACCTTAATATCAGTTTCCTTTTCATTTTTTTCTAGAACAGTTCGAAACCCTTCCATGAATGAAGCAATCTCGTGCACATGTCGTACTCGCTGCTTTTGCATCTCGTCCTTGATCTCTTCAATACGAGCCCTCTCTTCCTTCTGCTGGTTAACAACGATCTGTAATTGCGAAATATGCTCTTTATCGTTGGCTCGTTCCTCAGTAAGTTTCTTGACGTGCTCACTGATTTCCTTAAATTTTTGCTCGTAAGTACTTCGAAGAGTTCGCGTTCTCTCCACAATTGTATCGTATGAAACAGTGGCGCGTTCTTGGTCTTCCTTAACTTGTTTCAATGTTGTTTCGTACTCGGTCTTTGACTCGATGTACTGTCGTTGGTCGTTTTCTAATGCGTCTACTTTCCTGTTCCTCGACTCCATTTCCTTTTCCAGTTCCTTTACGCGACGCTCTTTGCGATTGATAATGGAGTTAAGGGTCTCATTTTGATGTCTCAAGCCCTCTAACTGAGACTCAATATTGTCGCAACGCTTGCGAGTAGCGTCTTTCCCTTGTTTCTCCTCAGCAGCACGCGCTGTTTGCTCGCTCAAATCACGCCTCAAGGCATCTATTGTTTGCTGCAAATGTTCAATAACATGTGAAGTCGTAGCCCAGTTCCCTCTAGCGGCATTGGCATCGTTTGATGTCCCATTAGTACTACTTACTAACTTTGGGTATTGGTTAGAGGAAGTTTGTTGGTAAGGGGTTGACGAAGATGGGCTTGACATAATGTCATAGGTGGATTCTGTGCCTATTGAAGAACTGCCCGATGTATATCCGTTTGAAGCTGCTTGGGCTCCTGAAACTGCCATCAATGAGGGTTCCATGTCGCTTGAGGAATTCAGTGGGCTGTGAGTCATTGTCAGCAGAGGAGATGATGGAGCAGAAGAGAGGGAAGATGTCATGGATAATGGTCTCCCCGAAGGACTCAAACGTGGCAACTCCTGTGCCAGCTGTTCTAAATGCTTCAAAGAAGTGGTTTTACGCGCTAGATAAAATATACTTGCGTAGGGATCGCACCCGTAGCAATTATGTGAAGTTAGTCAATTTGGTTTTCAATTAGCGAAAGTAAAGAGTTCGGTAGTTTTGAGAGCTGCGGGTTTTAAAGAATTTTCTGTTTTGCGGAAAAAGAGCAACTCTTACAGATATACAGAGAACTAGAATGCCGACTTAACAAATCAATCTAATACAATACCTATTTCATCACGTAACAAGTTCACTCGTTCTTCAGCTGTCGTGCCATGAAGCTCAGAATTGCTCGTAGCGGGATCCTGGCTTGGGAGCTTAGTAGACATGAACATGAGATCATTCGGCAAAACGTTTGACTTAGTAGAGATTCCAGTCTCTTTATAATCGCCAGCACTTGATTCTACAAGCGGCGAAGCCACTAATCCCGCTGAGTTAGTCTCTATTTGCTCGTCTTTGTGGTTTTTCTGATTTGTTTTCTCCATTATGCCCCTTTTACTTTCACTGAAATTCGACAATGAAAAAGTGTCTTGAAACGAACCTTCAAGCAGATTGAATAGCCTAGCACCTGAAGAGTAGCAACAAAACGTATACAGCTAAGAAAAAGTCGGGTAGAGAGATACGGCAATAGTAGAAAAAAAAAGTTGAATTCCCGATTAAAAAAAGAATATAGGCGTTGGAAAAGGATCAAAAAAAAATAATGTGAAAAAAACAAATCAGCCCCCAATAGAAAAGGCTAGGCGAAAATGTTGATCCGTATTACTGGAGACTTTTGCCGTCGTTAAAAATATTTGAAGTGCAATATGCCGAAGAAGACATAAGACTACTGTGTGATGTAGGCCGCTACGGAGACGCTCAGTTTCGTACTGAGAGGGAAATTATACACGGAACTCACTTTTGTATTGTTCTCTTTTCTATACCAGGAACAAAACGTCAGTATCATGAGCAGTAAGTATATTGTAATAAGTTGATTCAACCGATTTGCTGTAGAACGAGAAGGGTATTAACAGTTTAAACATTGAATGCAGATTTGTTTGACTTACAGAACTGGTAATTTTAATTCTTGTCACATTATTCGTTTCGCAAAATTAGCAAAAATTATATATATATTCAGAAAGTATATAACAAACAAATACTAAGTATTCGCTGTAGTTTCAATGGATTCTAAAAATTGCGGTCTGTAGGATTTCAACATCATAGTTGCAGGTTTACTTCTCAATTCTGCGTCTAAAAGGGGGCGCTGTTAGCATGAAAGTCGTTGAATAATATTTGTAAACTTACTTTGACCATAAATCTCTTGTAATAGGTCCAAACAGTCATCTTTTACCGGAGGCCTGAATTTGATCAAATAACTAGATACAAAGTTAGATCTGTTGCCATCGAGTGTTATGCAAACTTACAATAAAGACCCCATTCCTAAATCCCGTCGTTCTGGATCAATGCAGAGACTTTTGAGTCGCTGAATTAAAGCTCTATCAAGTTCAGGAAGATCTGATAGTAAACGTAGAAACTGAGGGCGATCAGCCTTCGTTAAAAAGGGGGTAATGTTATCGAGTACACGAATAGTATATTCAAAGTAAATTAAGTTCCTCCTCGAAGAAAATGTACCATCCATGGAAGCAGATTCACTAGTTTTCCCGCTTCCGTTTGAAATATTCGATAATTCCTTTTTATGCTGAACAAACTCTCCAAACCATTCTTCATTCAGCCACTCGATGATAATATCCAACCGTTCTCGAAAATTTTCCATGACATATGCAAAAATACTTTCGCGGATTGATTTACTCATTTGTGAAACAACTACCTGTGAACTAGTGGCGTCTTTTTTGTCATTTTCTATTTCGGGTTGAATTGATGAAGCATTAATACCACGAGTCAAGAGCCGGCTCACCAAAATGACCCAGGTATTCCGGGTCCACTCTGTGATAGCTACTCGGTCAATTCCCTTGTTTGCATTGGCAGCTCCTGAAGGAAGTGCCTGTAAACTTGTAGTTACTTTATCGTAGGAAATCATACGAGAAATAATATTTTTGACTGCACTTAGTCGCTCTTCGTCGTTAAGCTTCTCTGGCGGCGGCAAGGAAAATAATGCAGCAGGTTGTAAATAACTCATATCTTCTTCACTTTCATACGTTTCGTCGACAGCTCCAATAGTTAAAGCATTACTTTGATCTCGCGACTGCAACTGTTTCGATTCCTCAGAAGGATCGTAGTCGCTCTCGTCATCGTCCACACCGTTTGGGTGCTGAGAGACCGAAACAGGTTGCGCGGATGATAGCGAGCTATTATTATCGCCCATGTAAAGTCCCGTACGAGGGTCATGTGGTAATGCAAAATTTCCAGAACCACTAACACCACTTTGCGATTGCTTCAAAAAATTTTCGTGACGAGCTTTTACAATATCAATTGAGTTTTTCATAAGTGTTGGGTTAACAGAAGCAATGCCAGCCAGCGTAATACTCAACGCCATATCTAAAGGTAATGTTTTTGTGTTAAATTCTAGTAGAGGGTTGGACTTTTCGAGTGACGAATATAATGACGCATATGAGTATGGACCAGGTGGAACAGTGGTCGATGAATTTGGGGGCAAAGGGTTGTAATCAACTTTAACACGCTTTGGGGGCTCTTGCTTGGATATTTGTGATTTTGCATGCCTCTTTTCTGCAGGCTTGTCGTGGGGTTTTCCTATTGCAGAAAGATATCCCTGGATTTGGGAACTAAACTTTGAAGCCAAGTTTGTTTTAAGCACATGTTGTAGAAATATCTTCAGTGATTTTTCAACTACTTTATGCGCCATTTCTATTTCCTTGTCAGTGGAAGCATCAACAGAGTTCTGCAAAATATTAAATGACAAAACTGCCTTTAAACATTTAGGTACTGTTGCAGGGCGAAGTTTCATTAATGATGTTATGGCATAGGTTGTCACAGTTATGCTTTGTGCGTTTACCGTAGAATCCATAAAAACACCTAGAAGTCTATCTAAAAGACCTTGAGCTTCCGCCTCCAGCGATGAATCAATCAATGCATGAGTAGATGGAACTGACGACAGAGAAAAATCTGAATTTCTAGACAAGCGAGGGTCTCTGTTTCCAAATGATTGTAGTATAATTACCTGTTGCGCAAACTTGATGCTCTCTGATATGACACCAAAGTGTTTAGAGTCCCATAGTTTTAATACCTGGGACTTCATTTCAACAAGTTGCTGCCAAACACGGGTCTGTGATTCATCTCGTGCAACAAACACTAACCCAAGACCGTAAACTGTGGATGCTATAGTAATAGCGTTTTTTTGAACTTCGTAGTCTTGATCATAGAGAAGAAGAAGAATGGTATCCATACAATCTACTGCCAGAGCTTGCTTCTTTTCTTCGTCCAGCTCAAAAGAAGTAAATGCATCTATAAAAAAGCTGGAACACCAACGGCGTAAAGAAACATTTGGCTTTTGAGTAATGGGTAATATACCTCGAACTATGTCTGGATAATGGGCAGCATCCTGGGCAACCAGTACTTTTACTTGATCGAGCTGTTTAATTTGCTCCTCCACAGGAAGTTCCGACGCCATTTAAAATACACAACCTTATTCAATCGTAACGAAATTATTATTTGGAGCAATTGAAGAGCGTAAACAAGTTGCAGACGCGAAGCTGTCGGATTTGCTTGCGACCTTTGATTTACAAGAGTTAGAACTTTTCAAATGTTGTCAGAAGAGTATAACAAAAAGCTATCATAAGGTTACAACAAAAAATTAACACAGTCAGTAGCGCTAAGCAACGAAGTCGATGCCTGTTGATAGAGAAGACTTCAAAAGCTTGGTTTGTCGCTTAAGGTTGTCTGAAATAATGGATCTAGTGGTGGAAGGAAAAAAAGTTATTGAAGTCAGTTATCGTTCTGAAAGATACCCTGTCACTTTATTTACACACTTGGAAGCGCGAAAATCATCGCGTTGCGTAATTAAAGAATCCTTAGATCAGGAAGCTAAACTAGCAGGAAGGTCACATAACAATTTATGGTTAGTATTGTAGGAAATTATCTGATTAGCTTTCTTCTAACTTTCAAATATTTTGTAGCTGTAAATGGATTTCACCCTCCTTTCCCAGACTCGCGGCAGGCAGTCTGGTGGCGACCATGACCCTAGCCTACAAAACGCGTTGATATTCTCGCAACCTGAGACGGTGCTAACGCAGAAAGCGTGTTTGGATCAATTACTTAAGGAAATTTTGGACTCTAAGCAAGATGACTTAACTATGGATTTTCAAACGGCAGTAAAGCTTCTGGGTGTGATTCTGAAGAGTGGGTTGAACTTCTCTAGCAGAAAACACTACAAAGCTTTGAGCGAGGGCGCAGCAAACGAAATAATTAAATCGTTAGATGCGATTAAACGCCTAATTCTACTGGTACCAGAAATTTTGACGACACAAATAGATACAGAGGGGGCGAACTCAATCATGTACGAGCAATTATTATTCCAACTTACGGCCTTATTCACATTCAATTCCAAATCTGTCAATACACAGATTGGATTTTTTATGAAGAGTATGCTAATAGCTACAGCTTCGTCTTCGGATCTTTGGAAGCTGACCAACAAGATTCATTCATTCCTCTTACGGATCTGCGATCATGTCACAGAGTTTCTAGACCTGCGGAAAAATACCCCTAGTGCTCTTCCTGAACCCCTGAGTAATATTCGGTTATCTAATCTGCAGGCCTTGGAGCTATCCCTTACTATAATTCAAGCATTCCTTAGGGCAACGGGTACATCAAAAGACCTCAGCGTATTTTACGATAGAACTCAGTTGCATCGATTAAGCAGCATTGCGGCAAAACTTTGGTTTCATTTAAGAGGGATGTCTTCCAATTCTCAGCAGGAAATTACAAATACCCATCTCATTTTTGCCAATACTTGTAGCGTTGCATTATCCCTCACATTTGGACGAAAGTTTTGGGCTTCCATTTCAACTCAATGGCTTTTGTTCGCTAATAGCTTAGCCGTCAAGAATGGAATAACTCCTGATTTTGATCTCACTTCTGCATCCCTGGCGCTAGATTTAATTGAGTACGCTTTGAAATACGGAACTTCATCTATTATTATCAAACCTAATATGCTGACATATCTGGAGAAAACATCTCGCAATAGTCAGTATCAAATCTGCAAATCCTTGTTTGGATTTACTCAGATATTTACCGAGAGTGATTCTTTTGAAAGAAATCGGGCTCTGTCTTTTTATTTACGTTTCGAAAATTCATTCCTGCAAAGAAAAGTTGAGAGGCTATCTGATATTTTACGACAAAGTCAACTTCTCAAAAATTATACAAATACTCCACAAAGCATGCAAATGCAATCATTGTTTAGCGCCGCTTTTATTTCTAATCCTATCAAGTCTACTGATCACTTAAAAGAATTCGTGGACACAAGCTTTGCTGACCTATCAGAAGTTAATCGCTTGTGGGTTGTTCGAAGAATAGGCTTGTCGAGTTGCCTTTTGCATGGCCATTTAGACGTTAATGAACTTGTTTGCTCCAAATGCGAAAAAGGGATTTCAAGTATTGAGTCTCAAAGAATTCCTTCAACAGTTTATAGTCAGATATTTATTGCAATTCTAAGATCTCCAGGCTTTCAAGAAAATGCCCTTCTGAGAGTTGAAACTATCATTGCTCTTCGCAGAACGTTAACCTCGATGGATCTTATCTTTGATGTTGATACCACGAACGACTTGGGCATTTGGCTAATTGGATGTTTCAGAAGTACCACCAGGCAACTTCGCCTCGCAACGGCCTCGTTATTGCCGTATTGTATTACTTCTGAAAAGAGATGTCAGGATATTTTTAACTTGTTGTCAGATATAAATTTCTCGAAAGACACGTACCTGTCTGAAACCGTGATACAAGCATGGGGACAGTTAGCTCAAGTTGTCGAAGGTGAAAGACTTAATCTAATTCTCATGAAATTGATTGAGATATTGGGTAGTGACAATTCAATTCATTCGTCGTTTGCTTTTTATCAATTACGATCTATTGCGCGATGCCAAAACACAACATGTTGGGAGGTAATGTCACCTTTTTGGCCGACGATCAGTGTGTCCGTTGTTAAACGACATCTCTCTCACCCTAAAATTCTTTTGCATCTCACTGAGCTTCTCGAAATTTCCCCTAATGATTTTTTTTCTGAAACACATCGGTATACAGTTCCTTATATGGTACTTACAAGACGCAATAAAGTTTTGGAAAAAATTGCGCAGTCATTGGAGTGGCCAATTGAGAGATTACTCTTGGAAAATATGTCAAAAACGGTTGCCGTTTTGCTCATGCACGAATCTTCTAATGTAGGTACGTTTGTGATGCAGAGCTTAATTGAGGTTCATAAATCTATGAAAAATTTGGATCTCTCACAGATCATAAACTCAAATCGACTTGAGATTGCATTTGAGGTACTGAAATTGTATGATTTGGACGACGAGCAGAAATCGAAAAGAATTTCTTTAGTATTTGCATTCCTGGAGAACCTACTATATCACAAAGAAGTGAAAAAATTAAAATCAAAAATGCAACCTGCAGAATACTTTTTCGATGTGAACATTTTGGGAGTTGCTACTTCGTTTGCAGTAGCAATTCGTGGTACTGGGAGTAAATTGCCTTTGGCCGAAAAAATACAGTGCTTAAAAGGCATTTCAAAACTTCTTATTTGTTCCGGTAATTCCTTCGCTAAGTCCGTTCCTCAGATTTGTGCACTTCTGCAAGCTGCTATGGACACTCGTGACTTGCAATTTTTTGCAATGACTGCCTGGTTTGATATGATCAAAAGTATGAAAGAATCAGACCTAGAAAGAATCATGGATTTGACGTTTTCTGTCATTATTCAAAAATGGGAAGTCATGACCGCTAAAGCAAAAGTTAGAGCACATGATATTTTGACCTATTTATTTCATGAAGAGCGATCAGCTATGAAGCACATAATACAAACAAGGGGCGTTCCATTTTTGTCAGGTCTTCTTCCTGAACTGAAAGATATTTATGACGAAATCTGCAGTTTGCAAAAGCCCGATCTTCTTCCAATTACACAATTGAAATTGCTTCTCAAGCGCGGGTTGGATGAAAATACATATGTTGTTAGACAGACGGTTCAGGAGATAAGTGAATTTTTGCTGAAAGAACAAGAATGCATTAAGCAAAGCCTTACGAGCGAATCTACTCAAGGAGTAATCAGTAATTTATTGCGAACCCTTTTGAACATTCCTAACAAATTTCAGAACAGCGATTCGGATATTGCCTATCTATGCGCTCAATGTATTGGATTTCTTGGAGCTGTTGATCCTTCGAAGGTCGAGATTGGTACAGACTCACGCAGATTCATTGTAATTCACAATTTTGACGATGCACAAGAGAGTATCAAATTTGTGCTTTATTTTCTTGAGCATCACTTGCTAAAAGGCTTTGAGGCTTCTACAGATCCACATTACCAGTCATTTCTTGCGTTTGGGATACAAGAATATTTGAAGTTTTGCAATTTGCAGCCACAGACGATTACTACAAGTCCTGGGAAGGAATTCTGGAGTAAGCTGTCTCATCAGTCACAGACTATGCTCTACCCTTTGATGTCTTCTAAGTATACAGTTTCACATCCATCGTCAATTCCTGAAGTTAAATATCCAATCTTTTCTGCAGGCATATCTCATTTTGACTGGCTGCAATCTTTTACTATTGATCTTCTTGGAAGAGTAAAAGGCTCTAATGCCACTCGGATTTTCAAGTTATGTCGAAAAATTATTAAGGATCAAGACCCTTCAATTTTCAATTTTGTTATCTCTTATGCAACATTGCACGTTGTTTTAAGTGGCACTGATATTGACCGAAAGAACGTTTTGAACGAACTTTTGAATATTTTAAATACTGATCCAGGTGAATTTTACGAAGACAGCAATCAGTTAGAAAGTCTCAAGCGCTCTTATGGTGTTGTATTTTCTATTATTGATTACTTCAATCAGTCTTTTCGAGCGAGGCAAAATTATTTGACTTTGAGATCAAGAGAAAAAGAAAAGGAAAGAATCAAGAAGACTAATCTTTCCGCAGTTCCTATGAGTGAGAAAGATGAGAAGGTCAAAATTATTGATGTCTTTCTTAGGCATATTCCAGCCGACCTCATGGCCAAGAGATCTTTTGAGTGTAAATCATATTCACGTTCTCTGATGTACTGGGAAGAGCACTTAAATAACGATATACCCAAAACCTCTAAAGAGTCTGAAGATATTTATTCTCACTTTATGGAAATTTATGCAAATATCGATGATCCCGACTCATTAGATGGTGTTGCCGCAAATTTTACATTTCTTTCTGTTTCCGGTAAAATTTTGCAATACGAAAACACTGGAAAATGGGATTATGCCTTGGAGTGTTACGAAGTACTATCAAAGACATCAGAGTGGAATGTCGAACTCAATTTCAACATGTTAAGCTGTATAAAAGAGAGCGGTCGATATGAAGACTTGCTCGCTCGTTTAGATACCCTGAGTTTGGAGAGCTCTGAATTGCCCAGTTCAATACTTTGTTTGGGAATTGAAGCTGCATGGTTGGCAGGCGAATTTGGTAAGCTTGAGTCATGGCTTAATCGGGTCCCTGCTGGGCATGCAATCTCTAAGACCTTTGAAGTAAATATTGGTCGTGCACTTATTGCTTTGAAAGAGAGCAATTTTAAAGAGCTTTGGATCTACATAGATAAAGCACGACGAAGTGTATCAAAAGATTTAGAGTCTTCACCTGTAACTTCTGCGATGCAAGCGTTGGAGGCCATGGTCAGACTTCACGGTCTAGCAGACTTAGAAAGCATTGGTAGTCTTGCTAATGCTTCTGGTAACTATAGTGACATGTTAACTTCCGTTGATGGAGACCAAGTAGACCATCGGTCTATGTCTAATAGATTGAATGAAAGACTAGAAATTGTGGGTACAAATTGTTACTCCAAGCGCTATTTATTGGCTTTGCGTCGATCCGCCATGAAGGCGACTAGGTATACAAATTTCAACTGTGCGTATTTTGCTGTGCTAACCATTTAGTCTTCCTTATTCCGACCTTGAAGTAAAATTTACTTGGATTTATAGTGCACAAAACTCTCGAAAGCAGCTGCAATATCCGTTGGCACTCAGGGCATCATTACAAGCATTACCTTCGGGGAACTATGGGGCTTTTATTCAGTATGCTAAATTACTTTGGGAGCAGGAAGATCATCGAGGAGCTATCAAAGCTCTTGATAGAGTAACTGCTGGGGGTCTTTACGCATATTTAAAAACCAAGGAGGAAGAAATAAAATTTAAAGATCACACCAATTCTAACGAGCAGGAGAACAGTGACGAAGCAATGATAGGGAGATATTTGGCAAAATCAGCGTTATTGCAGACAAGGTGGTTGGACATATCAGGTCAAGGGAACAGTAATGAAATTAAGGATCGTTACAATCTACTGTCGAAAGTACATCCGAGATGGGAAAAGACTCACTATCATCTTGCAAAGTACTACAATCGAATTCTTGACTCGCAGCTACTTTTGGATCCCAGCATGAGGACAAGCGAATGTCATTGTGGAGATTACATATCGATGATTGTTAGAAGCTACACTCTATCTCTTCAGTTTGGTTTTAAGTACTTATATGAGACTCTCCCTAAGCTAATAACACTGTGGCTTGACTTCTCTGAAAATATTACGAAAGTCGATCCAGGCCTTTCTAAAACATTTTCAGCGAAATACTTTGAGGCTCGAAAAACCAACTTGGCATTCATTAATAGATTTCTGGAAAGATATTCTGTTCGTGTTCCAACTTACATCTTTTATATGACTCTTCCCCAACTCTACTCCAGACTCTCACATGCTGATGCTCAGGTCTACGCAGTCATGCAGCAAATTATTGTCCAAGTTACCAGAATGTATCCTCGGCAAGCTTTATGGTTTCTTCTAGGGCCCCTTAATTCATATCGAATAGAACGCAAGGATCGAGCCACCGAAATCGTAATGAAACTCGTTTCAACGCCAGCCACAGTTACTTCGCACGGGTTTTCTCAGGCTGTTGCTCAATCGCAACTGCAACCGTTAGTCAATTCTGCTAAAAAGCTAGCTGGTGAACTTACAAATTTGTGTAATGCTGTCGTTGAAAAGAAGTGCACCAGAATTCCACTTAGAGAGCTTTCTTTTGATACTAGTGCATTGCCTTGTGGTCTCGTCATGCCAGTCAGGGAATGCATGTGCGCAAGTCTCCCCACTCAGTCTCAAGCCATGAAGCACCACACCCCGTTCCCAAGACCTGCCACGATTACCATTGATGCCATTGAACCCCAGGTTGACATAATGCAATCACTCCAAAAACCAAAAAAAGTTGTGCTTATTGGCAGCAATGGAGTTAGGTACAAGGTTTTATGTAAATCCAAAGACGATGTTCGAAAAGACGCCCGATTAATGGATTTAACAAGAAGTATTGACTCGTTATTAAAGAAAGATGACAAGGCGTATCGCCGCAGGTTGTCTATTAACACATATTGGGTAACACCTTTGAACGAAGATACTGGATTGATAGAATGGGTTGATGGAGTCAGACCTCTGCGAGATATCATGCAGCAAAGATATGGCTGGCAGGGTCTCTTTGTCAACTGGCAAATGATTCAAACTACTTTGAACGAAGAGAATGGATTTCAGAAATTGTTGAAAAAGTATAAGCCTGTTTTGCGAGACTGGTTTTTGGAAACTTTCCCTGAGCCCAGTGCATGGTTTGAGTCAAGGACCAAATATGCTCGCACCCTAGCAGTCATGTCAATGATGGGCTTTGTTTTAGGGTACGCTTTTTGAAATGTGATAAAGTTTCTTGTTCTGATCTAACTTTAATTTAGTCTTGGAGATCGACATGGTGAGAACATTTTAATAAACCAAAATTCAGGTGCTATCATGCATGTGGACTTTGATTGTTTATTTGACAAAGTACGATGAAACTTGATGTTTGCATGTTTATATTTTAACCTTTAGTTAGGCGAAAGAGCTAGAGAAGCCTGAGGTTGTACCTTTCCGGCTTACGCATAACATGGTTGACGCATTTGGAGTGTCAGGATATGAAGGTACCTTTCGAAGGTCATGCGAAATTACTTTGGAGTTTCTCCGAGGACATGAAGACATGGTAATGACCATGCTAGAGACCTTTTTACATGACCCTATCAACGACTGGGCCAGTAAGAGAAAGAAAGTTGTGAGTTCTTATGAAAAGATTTCGAAATATTTTGAAGTAGCTAGATCTAGTCGGTTTGCACCTAAAGAACCGCTTTCTGCTTATACAGCACCGTAAATACTAATCACATTTTTTTTAGGTACGCAAAGTTGTTAACGGCTATCGTGCAGCGACGACACCGGAGGAAGCGTTAACTTCAATTAGAAACAAGATCAGAGGAATTCAAGCGGAAGAATTGATGCCGTTGACTGCTCCTGGTCAAGTTGAATTTTTAATTTCTCAGGCGGTGGATGAGAATAATCTGAGTCAAATGTATTGCGGGTGGATGGCTTTTTGGTAGCCTACTGTACATAATATGAAAAATCTATTTATTTTATTTTTTCCATGTCACAAACTGTTAAAACTATTTCATCGCTTTAACTTTTGACCTACTTCATGCTGACATAACGAGTAACTTAATTCTTGAGAACTAACATGTTTTAAAAGCATTTGGGGACAGATTTCAGGAATTTGCTCAAATGAATGGGGGATAGAAGGGAAATGTTTGCCAGAAGGCTGTCAATCTATCTAGGCAGGTTCAGGAATGATAGACCAAAAAGGCAAAGAAAAACCCTTTGGGGAAATGAGTGATAAATGTAAAGTAGATATGGAAAGAGATGAGCGTGTAATAAATAGTTCAAGTTTTGATAGTAAGGTGGATAATAACTCTTCTCTCGAAGATTGAGTCGTTACTGCGACTTTCAGACTATATTTTCTATATATTAAATAAGAAAAAGTATTATTATTATTGGTTCTGATAACTCAGGGATTTATTTATCTTCATTGTTCAAAAGCCATTTAATCTCGCAGAATCGAAAATTACTTTGTTCAATGGTACATGGAATTTTTCAGATATTCGCTAGTTATGGTGTTTTCTATAAAAGCTCAAAGAGAGTCAAATAAGTGACGTCAATAGAATTATAAAATATCAATCGATTTAAAGCTAAATTTCAACCGCGCTCAGCAATGAGTTCAACAGCTTTGTAGTGTGCTTTAAAGTGAACAACCAGCTTTCGTTAATCCGTCTCCATGTTATGCTTTTTCATTCATCGCTGTCAGCTTGTCTAACCCTGCAGTCGCAAGCATCTTTCCGCAATTTCGTGGGAAATCTTGAGAATTAGACAGCATCGAGTTATCAAATTATATTTTTCAAATTATACTTCAATTATTATAACAGCATGTACATGGTATTTTTTCAATCCAGAAATCTGGTTATTTTGCGATCGACAACCCGAATTAATTTTGGGTTTCTTTTTTCCATATTTCTTCTTCAATAAGTGGACGTTTTTTCTTTCACTTTAGCGTAGTTGGGAGTTTTTTGGAAGTTCTGATAATCCTTTAATTCTCTGATTCATGTGCATCACATTGAGCAGAAATGTGGCCAGGGTTTTTACATCTGTAACAGACTTTTTCTTGTACATGACTGCAGTCATTACTCACATGGCCCATCTCACCACAGTTATAGCACTTTTGTCCTTTGGTGCAGTCTCTGCTCACATGGCCCACTCTGCCACAAGAGTAACAATTCTGGTTGCGGTACTGGCGCGGTCGGCCATTACTACGGGACGTGTTGCTGGAGGAAGAGGTGTTGCTGGGGCAGAATCGAGAAATGTGGCCAATATTTCCACATTTGTAGCAGTCAATACCAGCGGTTGCAGCAGGGCCAGATGGAATATCGGAAGATGTAGCAATTGAAGCAGGAGCAGTAGGTGTAGCAACTACTAAAGGTTCACTAGTAGCTGATGCTGCAGTAGCAGAAGATACAGTGGTTCCTGCTCCAATTTCAGAAGCATCTTTAGAAATCTCGTTGGCAGCTGAAGCTACGGTCGAATCATCAGCAATTGTGGGCTCCTTTGTGCTAACGCTCTCCTCAACAGCAGCAGGCGTCTCTGGAGATGTAGAATCGGTACTATTAACAGCTTGCTGTGCATTCTTGCAGTTGCGCAGTAAATGCCCAGATTCGCCACAATTGTAACAAGCCTTTCCCTGGACAGGCTCTTCACAGTCCTTGCTCAAATGACCATAATCTGTAAATGCGGTTAGAAGTAGAAATAATTGCAATTTTGATATAAACTCACTTCCACAGTTGTAGCAGACAGGGCTACCGGTCTTTGGGCATGTTCTCGCCTAGTCAAATGGACGTTAGTAAATGTTTTGGCGCTGGTTTTAGCGGTAGAGGGTCTTAACATGATTTTGCATGGTAGAAAATTTTCGCAGTCCTGGGGAGGAGAAAAAATTGACCAGCAGCAGTAATGGCAGTGAATCTGAGATTTAAACAAACCTGATGACCAAAGAGACCACCTAGCAAATGTTAGTTGGCTGTTAATACTAAGGGTTTTAAAAAATCGATTTCTTACAATTATAGCATGTCTTCTTAAGACTTTGATAATGTGGACGGAAGTGATTGGAGTTGTTGTTCTGATATCCAATCATGGTAAATTTAATTGAGATTTACTTTTAATGAACTTGAGATTCGTACAAGAAATGCAAAAAACGTATGTCTCTATGAGTTAAAAGACTGTCACCGGTTTTGACTGTATTAATTGCTATTCTGTTAGCTAGAGCAAAAACGAAAAGAGAAAAAGATCAAAGTTAAGGGAGAAGTTTTGAAGAAAAATTTTTTTTTTGGAAAATCTGCAGGCTCCTGACTTCTTCATCAAGCACAAGCAGTTGGACTTCAACAAGCAACGAAAAGTCGATTTTGAAATTTGAACATAAAAGAAACTATTAATTAAGATCGACTTACAAAAAACAGTTCATTAGCAGCTGGATGGCATAAATTACAAAAAAAAAAAAAAAGCTTCTACCCAATGTGAGTCTGTAACTTGCGTTTAAAATATCACTCGCTTATCTTTATACAGCACAAACGAAAAAATACCAAAGGCAAGCGATCTGGCGCCAATTCCGCAGAAATCTCTGGAAAAAAAATGTTGGGCAGGAATTACAAAAAGACATTACACCGTTTTAAATATTTTAGTTGATATTTGTGCAAAAAGTAACCTCCCCTGCAGGGGCTCGAACCCTGGACATTTCGGTCGACTTCTGACAATCATAAAAGCCGAACGCTCTACCAACTGAGCTACAAGGGATGTTATTAATAATTTAGACAAAATAAAATATTAGAGTTAGCTAAAGAAAAAACCTTCAGCAAGGGGCTCAGACAGGCAAAAGCATTATCGGACGTTTGAGTGATTGTGCCTGACTTGGTTTTTATCTTGCAAAAGAGTTTTTACTTAAGGTGGCTTCTATCTGTGGAAATCAGCTAGTTAAGTGTTGTGCAGAGGTATATTTCGGGCTCAAATTGAGGTTATTTGACGAGGTAGTAAAAAGCTACAATGTAGGGAAAAGGAAGCAGTCCAGCCTGTGTTCTAAACACATTATTTTTATTTTATTTTATTTTCTTATTATTTTATTTCATGGGTAGCTCACATTGGTTTCCCCAATCTTGCTAGTGAAGTCAAAATCACAAAATAGCATTTTTGGTTTCCCTCATGTGCTTGGATCAAATCCAAGAGAAATCTAGCGCCATTGCTCATTTGAGAATTACCATCATATAGTGCA
>JAKVQY010000082.1:0-29024 GCA_030463045.1 Geotrichum macrosporum | reverse complement strand
AAAAATTAAAAATTAAGTAATTATCTCAATAAAATGTGGAATAGTTTGCAGTCTCTTCCATGAGCTTTTGTAAAACACCTGCTGAGCCTTTTATTAAATCTAAGGGTCATACAGACAGGCTACCTCTTATGTTATTTTTAAATAAAAAATTATAATTCACATTTTCCAACACTTTTCAAAAAGTCAGGGAAATCTTTCGAGGTAAATTCATTCCTTCCAATCTGTTGGCAAGGTTTGGTGAAAACATGAGGTGAATCACAGTTGGCGGGGTTTGCGTTGAGTTTCTTTAGGAAGTTGTAGAAAGTTAAAGATACTAATGCTTTCTCTCATCTAAGCAAAAAAAGTCTTATTATCGATTGCTAAAGTATTGGTGTTCTTGTCAGGGAGTTGACCTACGAGCTGCATTTGGTCTCGCTGAAGCAGAATTCAACGTTACTTGTATATATACACTTTTCTTTGCTCATTTCAACACAGTTGCAGCGCAAGATGGTCTCAATGCTGCTTTTGGAAACAGACACAAAGATGACCGGCACTGGCACATTCACGATACTGCGAAATATTTGAATTGGCTTGACTGCCAGGATACTACTCATTACATGACGCATAAAGCTCCAAATTCTACTATTGGACTAGAAAAATTGGGTGTCCCCTTTTCTAGAACTGAAGAAGGAAGAATATACCTGCGTACTTTTGGTGAACAAGCTAAAAAGTATGGTAAGGGTGGACAAACACATCATAATGTGCTGTTGCGGACAGAACTGACTATGTTCTGCTACATTCCCTTTACGGACAGGTTTTTCTAAGGCATAGACCTAATCTTTTCATTGAGTACTTTGGCATGGATCTCGCAATGCAACATAGTAAGTACGTTGGTGTTATTGCATAAAGCCACAAGGATAATACTATTTACAGATTCTGTGCTTACGAGACTGTCATTGCAACTGGTGAGTACGCGAGAGTTTTTTTTTATCCTGTAAATCTGTACATACATGTACTGGTAATGGTAACGCAATAGTGATACATGCTGGTCTTCCACTTTAGGATCTTGAATTTGTTTACTTTCATCCCATTGGTATCTATGAATCTAGGTGGCCTGTCACAGAGGACCCTTCATGGTGAGGATATGTACTCGCTTCACAATCATGGTGAACTATTTATAGGAAGATATGCTTCCATTGCTGAGTATTTGGCCTCCAGAGATGCTGTTCTTCCATCTATGACTTTCAAAATTAGAAAAGGCTGCAACATTGGTTTTTAAAAGGATCACATCTATTTTCAGTTGTCTCATCGTTCGGCTTCTGTTCTTCATGAGCGTCCGCCTAGTAACTCAGAAACAGCCGCAATTTTTGGCGGTGTTAATGTTACCAAAGAGCTTATTCCCGTTCTTCCCATTGTACATTACGACAAGAGAGGTATTCCTCTGATCCCTGCTAAGAAAATGGTGAAGCTTCAACTGTTAATGAAAATGGCAGAGATGCTATTGTTCCTGGTTTCCGTGCGTGCAGAGAAATTGATCCAGTTTCTGTGGACACTAACCGTCTCAGTGCCAATTCTTTGCTTGATCAAGTTGCGTTTGGCTGTGCTGCTGGCCGTCCTATTCGTAATCAGTTTGCTTCTCGCAAATTGCACAAGCCTGTTTCAGCTGATATTGGTAAAAAGCCCATTGCCGATATTGGTGTTATGAGAACTGCCGATGGTCCACTGTCCACTGCGGAGATTAGACTTGCAATTTAAAGGGTCATGCGGACCGGTGTATCTGTATTTTGGGCCCAGGGACCTCTTAAAAATGAGGTTAAAAAGTTCGCTAATGTTGATCGACTTCTGCCAAATTTTACAACTAAAAATAGGATCATGATCTGTAATAGTAGTTTAGTTGAACCACTTAAATCGTAGAATCTGTTAACTTGTACTATGGAAACGGCTTACTCTTTTGTTGCTTGCAAGGATTTTCGCACAGTCCATGCAAAAGAAGATCACCCTGATTGCGATGATAAGAACGGGATGAAGCCCAGGCAGTATAAACCTGGTGAGGATAGTCAATTCGAGTATGGAAATGCTATTTGCAATACACTTAATGCTGAAAAGTATAGTTCAGTTCCTCGTGCTAAGCGTTATACTAAAAGATTGATTATTTGTTGTTTAGATAATATTACAGTTTAATGGTTTTTGTGTCATGTAATGCTTTCCAGGGCATTCCAAATCAAATTGCGGTGTAATAAATCTGTAAAAGGATATGCTTTCAGGGAGGGGTTTATTAATATCTAAAGAAAGAAAAAAAAAGTGCATGGGTGAAGATTTTAGGTAAATCTCAAACACTGGTCATTGCCAATGGTCGCAACTTCTTTTGACCATTTGTACTAGGTCGCTGAGCTGCAGCATGAGATGCTGCTCGTCATCGATGCTCGAAATCGAAGATGCTGAAGAAGATGCTATGGCAGCGCCTGTAGAAGTACATGCGGACATGGAAGGCGACAATACTGCCACAGACACGGTATTGGCACCGTCACTAATTCCAAGGTTTGATACCGAACTAGATGGCGAGTCATTTGCTGCACTAGAAGATATTCCATTACCTTGATTAGCCATACTGTTAGTGCTGCCAAAGATCATAGAAGTCCATGCGGGCGGGTTCTTAATTGTTCTTGATGACCTGATTGACGCCGGGATGCTAAAAACCGAAGAAGTCGAGTCTTTTGCGCCATGTCCACGCCTAAATACTATTGGTGAAGATGACGAATCCAAGCCAGACTTGTCTGACAAGACGCTTGCTCTGTCTGATGTTATATTAGTTGAAGAAAATCCATTTTTCTTGGTGGACTGATTGAAGATGACAGAGTTACTAGCAACCGCTGTCATTACACGATTCTGGAAAGCCGAAATCGTTTTTGAATTAATGACATTCCTGTTGCTAGTTGACATCGCATGAGTGTCAAGGCCTTGCTCAAATTCTTTAGACTCAAGGAGGCGCTGCACCAGGCGTTCTAAGGATGATTTAAGGGCCTTATTATAGTTTTTTGTATTTTTAGCTTCCAACTCGAGTTCGTGGACTCGCTTTTTAAGTTGAATCGGGTCACTCCCCACTAGAGGAGTCAAAGGAAGACTGTGAGCATTACTATGTGCGGAAGTTGCAGTTCCTTTGCTTTCGTTATCGTTATTATCATTATTAATCTCATTAGGTTGTTGTTCGTTAGTATTAGTGTCTTGGTCAACGCGGTATGTCTCGCTAACCAAAACGTCACCATAGTCGCGCGTCGCACCTTCTCTACTATTACGCAAGGAGGATGAACTCTCCTGCTCGACTGCAAAGTCTCCCAAAACAGCTTTTTCAGCAAGCAAGTACTGAAACCCCTCGTTTTCACACGCTAGTTTATTCACGAGTAATTTACTCTTTTGAAGTTCATTTTCAATTTGCTCGTGGCGCAAAGCGTACTCGCGAGATACCATTTCGGTTTGCTGCTGAACGAGATCAAGCTCGTGCTTGAGTCTTTCAATAGTCTTTTCTTTGGCAGCTAACGAAGAGCTTTGGCTACTGCCGCTGCTGCCACCGTTGACCCCTCCACCAGTCAGACTATGAATAGATATGAGACGGTAATGACCATGACTATTACCGCTTCCGGTTATAAAATTTGTACCAGTAGGACTGCTGACAGTCTCATTTACATCAGTACCCGGGCGTCCAAATCGTGGAAAAGTAAAACTGGAAGGTATGGGAGGAGCCAACTGGGTGTCATAGTTGCCCAAATTGTTGCTACTTTCTACAGAAGACTTTAGTTGAATAATCTCTTGCTTAAGTTGTTCAATAGTCTTCTCAGATTCGGCTTCTTTATCTAGCCATTGCTGCTTTTCATTCATAAAAGTCATTTGCTCTTGGGAAAGATCATTTTCCAATGCCTGTTTGCTACGACGCAAATCTTTATTTTGATCTTGTAAAAAACCCACCTGCTTCGCCATATCCACGAGATCCAACTCCAGCTGGGACTGTGTCTGCAGAGCTGTACTAAGTTTTTTTTGAGAGTCTTTAAGTTTCCGCTCCAACTCGTAGTTTTCTGCCTGTTCCAAATCTAGCTCCTGGCGGAATTTTTCCGAGCCATTCCTAGTATTGTCACCATATAGAGGGATGATTGAAGTAGAATGCGGATAGCTTGTATTACTGTCTAAATCCTTGCCCAAAGAAAGTGGGTTGGCAATTGGATCGCATGCAGGGTTGGACACGTAGGAGACAGACGAAGAAGTTCTGTTTCTTCTGGAAATGCTTGATTTGCGGGCAGGGGCGGGAATTGCGGGTACTGGAGATGTCAAGTAATGTTTGGGGAAATCCGCACTGAATTGCCTAGAATGCCCCGTTGGTGATTGCAAGGGAGAGGTCATGTTGGAGATAGCGGAGGAAACTGTAGACACAAAGGAGGAGGACGAGTACGTCGAATCAGGTCTGGTCATCTGGTAGCTGATATTGGTTCTCTTGGGTAGTCAATTCGTAGATTAAGTCCAGAGTATGTGTCCAAATAATAGTAAAGATAAGCGTAGTGAGCTAGTTGCAACAACTGCATACACACACACACGCACATACACACACACGCAACGATGTAGGTCGATAGCAAATGAAAAAAAAATAAAAGGAATATAAAAAAGATAAACAAAGAGTCCAAGTAAGAAGAATAAGAAGAATAAGAAGAAGAGTAAAAATAAGGAGAAAAAGGAGAAGAATTGAGTGGACTTAATTTGTAACGAGGAATAGAAAAGTAAACAACAGGAGCTAAATCTGGAAGCTGTTTAAGGAACTGAAAAAAAAGGAGAAATAGTTCTTAAGTATGTGTGTCAGTCGTCAACACGTTGATGAGCAAGTAAGCGGTAGCAAAGATCAAATGTTAAATCTCGAAACCATTCCGCTGTTTGTGATCACGCAGATTATTGTCATTAGGAGGGAGACAGGTTTTGCTGAACGGTTGAACTTTGTTACAGCAACTTTCCTTTTGGCAGGAATTTTAGACTTGAAGGTGAAAATGAATCGACTAGTGACAGCAAGGAAAAAGACTTGGAACTTGAGACTTGAAACTAAATATTTATTTTTCAAGTTCTAAGTCGCAAAATTTATTTATTGCAAAAATCTAAAGAATATTGATTGAAACAAAATTAAAATGAAAAAAAGGAAGCTTATTGGTTGAGAAATTGTGCCAGTAACGTGATGGGCAAAAATGTTTTCACGTGACAAGAAGTATGTGAAATAGCTGGCTACAGCTAAAAATAGGCTGAACCAAATTATTTTTCAATTATTTTTTGCGTGTTATGACTAATGATTACATATAAATGTGACCTAACCTTCCTGTTTTGGACACGTACAGCATATTTTAGTCTGATAAAATATCTCAGAACCCTGATATAATTGAACCCTAATCCCAAGATTATTATTGTTTCAATTCCTCGTAGTAAGACTTGGTGGTATTGCCGAAACTTTTTGTGGTACCGCAAACACGTCACGTTTTTTCATTATTGTATTTGGACACATTGAAATTTTTTTTACTTCTTTTTTTTCAGGCACTTTCCTCCTCTTTTTCAACTTGTTCACGACAACTACATAAAATTAAAGTCACAATGGTCAAGGTTTCTAACGGTACGTATTAGCGTGAGGATGTAACTTTCTGGAAGTTCTTTTACTAATTTTCTTACCGCAGACGTTTCCAGCTCCCGCAGAAAGGCTCGCAAGGCCCACTTCACTGCCCCCTCCTCTGTCAGACGGGTCATCATGTCTGCTCCTCTTTCCGCTGCCCTGCGTAAGGAGTACGGCATTCGCTCTCTTCCCATTCGCAAGGAGGACGAGGTTCAAATTGTCCGCGGTTCTTACAAGGGACGGGAAGGCAAGATTGGCCAAGTCTACAGACTCAAGTTTTCCGTTCAGGTTGAGAAGGTTGTCAAGGAGAAATCCAGCGGAGCCTCTGTTCCCATTAACATTCACCCTTCAAATGTTGTTATTACCAAGCTAAAGCTCGATGACGACAGAAAGGCTTTGATTTCTAAGAAGTCTGGCACTAAGCTCGAGTAAACAATTCTTTTCCTACAATCTCTTCCCTCTTATACTTATCCGCACTTTCTCTCTCCCCAAGAAAAAGAAAAAAAGCCATTACTGTTTGTCTATTGTATTATTATCTTGTCGTTCTTCAAAATTTTATTATATTTTAACGAAAAACATGGAACCATAATCAACGTCAAAGCGATCGAATCGCCGAAAGCTCATGGATCTCTTGCGTAGGAAGCTGTTGATACCTAAGTTTAGACCTAACAGGCTGATACCGATATACTCTTAAGTACTGGTACGTGAGCTTGCCGAGGAGCAATGATTTAAATATGGCCAGCATGAACAGCGAATTTGGCTCTGTGGAGTGAATCCATTGTCGTGTTCGTAAGCTCTTTTCAAGTAAACTCCCAAGTAACGCAAAGGTCCCGACGGATTCAATAACCAAGTAGGAGCCACTAATCCCTTGCGTGCTCCGAGACATGAAATTCACGGATATCTGGGGGATATACTTGAGCCAATCGGCCAGCTCGCTAATACAGTAAATCCAATAAACAAAGTCCAGCCAATTCACACTGCATGCCCTAGAATCATCGTACATCTTTAGGAAACTAAGAGTTAGGAAAACCAGCCCTACCGCGCCAGCAATACCTATAAATGCCTTTGTCCATAATGAAATACTTTGTGCCATGGTCTGCGTGTTTCTATATAGAATCCTTGTTTGTAGTAACCCACAAACCCCTCCAGCAATTACAAATGTGTGCAAACACATCCAAAACTCAACCAAGGACGCTCCTGGTGGGCTTTTTGGGGGATCTCCATTTCCCGAGATAAACGAAGCATCAGGTATGGGACTCAATGGAAACCGAGTCCTATACTCCGTTCTTGTAAAAGAATTCCAGCGCAGCAGTCCGACATGAAGAGATCTCAATAATGGTGCTACAGAACTCCAGAAAACAAAATCAAACGAGAGACCCGCGGTAGACTCGCGCAGCCTGTTGTGCCGGATTTGCGCATACCAATTCACAATCTAGCCAGTGCAAAGGTTAGTACTATACTCCAGTAAAGTTATATAAGCATTTCCTTACCTACCCGGGAAAGGACATATATTCGATATAGCATAGTTTCATGTCGGTCGTTGACTTGTAAGTGAAAAAAAACTGAGTGAGGAAAAAAAGAGCTGTTCGTGCAGTTTCACTCAAAAAAATTCACCACCAATTTGTCGCTAATATGGGTCTCTTAACTATTATTCGAAAACAAAAAATCAAGGACAAGGAGATCCGAGTTTTAATGCTGTGAGTGTGTGCGTATTGAGTCGAATACAATCTGATAATGACTCTGTTCTCTAATATTTATATAGTGGGCTAGATAATGCTGGAAAGACTACAATTGTCAAGTCAATCCTAGGTGAGGATGTTACAACGATAAGTCCTACGCTGGGTTTCAATATTAGGACTGTTGAGCACGGAAAGTAAGTGATCAATAATTTTGGTCAGCATAAATTGCTAAAAAAAACCGTAATCCAGATACAAGCTGAATATCTGGGATGTCGGCGGTCAGTCCACTCTGAGGCCATTCTGGCGAAATTACTTTGAAAAGACGGACACTTTAGTTTGGGTGGTAGATGCTTCTGCCCTAGACAGGTTACCCAATTGTAAAGCAGAACTTGACAGGGTTATGACTGAAGACAGACTCAAAGGTGCCGGCCTTCTTATTCTAGTCAACAAAATGGATACACTTGGGGTCGACCTTGAAGAACAGGAGCAGCTTATACACAGTGTTGAAAAGGCATTGGGATTGAATTTTGTTACCTTTCATGAATGGAAAGTGATGGGATGTAGTGCTTACAATGGTACGAATTTGAAACAAGCCATAGACTGGATAGTTAGTGAGGTCAAGTCGCGATTATATTTATTAGAGGAGTAGCCATGCATATGAAATATATTGTGAAAAGTTCCCACTCTCTCAAAATCCTAAAATTCAGTGTGCAGAAGAGTGTATACGTTAACAACCTCCCACCTTCAAAACGCGTATACTATTTTTTTCCTATCTTTTAGATTTTCAACACCTCAAGGAAAAACAATAATGAATCGGTCATTTCCTGAAATTGATGACAATCCGAGGTATGATTTTGATAACGATGAAGAGGATGACGAATTGTTTGAGGATGCGATAGAAGAGAATGGAAATCATGAAGAACTGGGTAACCAAGAGGAAGATGACGACGACGAAGATGACGACGATGACGACGACGAAGACGACGACGAAGACGAAGAAGACGACGACGAAGATGATGATGATGATGAAGAAGACGACGAAGAAGACGATGACAATGATGGGCCACGGGACCCAGAAAAACGCCCTGCCACTGGTTATAAAACAAAACCTTCGATACAAAATATGAATGAAGAAGAATCTGACGAGGACGATGACGATGAAGCGCGCTCGCCAACAGAAAGGCATTCAAATATAGGTACCAAAGGTGTGGAACGACGCCAAACCGGTGACAAAGTTCCGGCAGGTTACGGCCAAAAGCGTGAGTCCCCCTTAGATTTTGGCCGTCCAGCTTCCAAAAGTCCAAAAATTTCATCGCCAAAGAAAAACGGTGCCAAAGCTTCTAAGTCCTCAATGGATGAGGACTACTCCGGTAGATCTCCCAGTGAGCATGCGAAACAATCTTCTGAGGTTAAAGGAACGGAACGAGCAAACAACGTGGAGGATTTCAAAGAGCCATTTGTAGATATGGCGGAGGTTGTCCAGGAGGTTAAGATTGCTAACGTGGACTCATCTCCACTAGTAGACACCCCAAAAACATTTAGACAAAAATACCCGATAGAGTGTGACCCTTTGATCAGATCTTGCGAATCTTACGACATTATTCCATACACTGCTGCACTACACGCTTGTCCCGTTAACTGTATAGATGTTTCTTGGGGTCTAAGGTGGATGTTTACGGGTGGACACGATGGATTTATTCGGAGATTTAACTTTTTCGACTCTGTAAACAACAAACTGCCCTTGACCGTGGCTCAGCGACATCCATTTGTGGACAGCATAACAAGGGTGAGCATTGTGAAATTTCCCATTATTTTTTAAATCAGTATGCTAATTATAAGTAGTCGGGGGTTTTGACATCTTACTGGGAAAACGAACAACCTGCATTTGAGAAAGACATTAAGTTAGGCAAGGACGGGTTATACGAGCCAAAAGTATCTCCTGTGTATTCTATTGTTGTACAGTCAGAAGCATTATGGCTTTTATCGGGCTTAGGGGTACGTTCATGGCATGCTGATATTTTTCTTTCTAACATTTTAGTCTGGTGGCATCACATTACAAAATATACGCCCTAGCGAGGGTGAAATTTTGTCATATTATGAAAAACATACGTCTGCAGTTTCTGTGCTGAAACTAGATGATGATGAGCGCAGAGCCATTAGCGGATCTTGGGACAGAACCATAGTGGAATGGGATTTAGAGACTGGCAAGCCGCATAGAGAATTTCGGGGGTGCTCAGGGCAAATTAGTAGCATAGAATGGCAGCCTGTAGGAGGCACACTTGTTCAGCAAAACGTTTTGAGAAAAGACCAAGGTAGCGGATTGTATGATGCAGGAAGTAACATGTCCAATGGCGGAGGGGTAACAAATGGAAGTGCTATGGACGAAGATGATGACGAAAAATCATTGGGATCCCTTTTTGGAGACGACGATGAAGACAACGGAGACGATCTATTTGGCGATGCGGGGGACGCGAGCGGTGCGAGCTCGACTGAGAGAGCAGAAAAGCCATCTGAAGAAATGCAAGAGCCGCAACAGACAGAAGCTCCTTCTACCCCAACTAGGAATCAGATTAGTCATTCTATTTTTCTGTCGTCTTGTATCGATGGAACGGTGGACATTTGGGATCGCCGGCAAGAATCGTGTGTTGCTCATATTGGTGTTACAAGTGGTGTTCCGCCATGGGCGATGAGTGTAAGTATCGAAGGCAATTTAAGGGTTTCAAATTAAGGACTAACAGAAATTAGGCATGTTGGTCTTACGACGGAGATTCTATATATGTGGGCCGACGCAATAGTACAGTTGAAGAATTTAGTCTTAAATCCAGCCTCTCAGTTGCACGAACGTTTAAATTCCCGAGTGTTTCTGGAGCTGTGAGTGCTGTGAAGGCACTACCCAGTGGCAAACATTTACTATCTGGTTCGCACGACAATCTACGACTTTATGACCTGAATGCTTCACAGACACAAAAAGGAATAGTTCCCTTTTACATCATTCCTGGGCATCATGGTGGATGCATATCCAGTATATGTAAGTTTTTTTTTTTTAAATATGATCCTCAATCCTTTGACATTGTTCTAACTAGATATTTTTAGATGTGGATCCTAGTTATCGATATTTGATCACGACAAGCGGCAGTCGTGGTTGGCAGGGAGTTTCAACTGATGTTACTCTCATCTACGACATTAATCCTTTGTAATCCTCATGTATTTATTTGTGTATTTTTACTACTCTCTCCGTTCTAACCTTTGCAAAAGTCTAACCGCCGTGTAAGTAAAGACTGAAGTTTTTATATTTATTTGTCAAGTAGTTATTCCAAGTTCCATTCTGATCCCACATAAAAATTGGGCATCTGTTTTTCTGAAATCAAAATAGATAAAAAAGGGATAATGAAGAGGCTAGCGTCAAATGAAAAAAAAGAAAAAAAAAAAAAGCTCACTGCTTAGCTTCTATGGTCACTTCAGTTCATAGTCGTGAGCAATGCTTGACAATTGTGAGTATTAAAAATTGTCTGTCCCGAAAAATTGACAAGAATCTTTTCAACCTAGATAGCAAGACTGCGCTGAGTTCTTGAGGATACAGGCCAAATGAAAATCTTGATTACCTCCCTTTCAAGCAGTGCCTTTATTAGTTTTGCAGTCACCTTGAATTTATTCATACTCACTGTTGAATACTTAGCAACCTTTTGACCGAGGCTCAAATAACAAAATTTCCGTGACTGTTGAAAAACTTGTGAACTTCTTTCGATGTCTAGAAATTTTTTCCCGCAATACTTGTTCTTTCAGAATGTTAATTTAGAAATCTTCTAGGAATATACGAAACTAATAGGTTTACGTCTAGACGATCTACTTTTGTTATTAAATCTAAATTTTTCATTGGTTTTGTAGGTCGTTAGACAACTTAAGTTTATATCTACAACTTCTCCGGATTCTTGCTTACTTAAGCCACTGCAATCTTCCCTCGGTCCATTCCCTAACCAATCCGTATCTAAATTATATAATAAAACTGCCAATTTCTCATACTCTTCTTCTTCAACATTTTTCTAAGTTGCACATTAAAACGTGAAAAAATGTCGGATGCCCCAGAAATTGACGAGTCTATTGCTGGCCAAGTTTTGGCACCTAATATTGTTCAAGAAAGTCCTCTTGTAGGACAGATCAAATCATTTGCTGCTGGTGGTTTTGGAGGAATCTGCGCTGTCAGCATGGGTCACCCCTTCGATCTTATAAAGGTCCGTCTACAAACTGCATCTCCCGGCGTTTACAATGGAGCAATAGATGTTGTTAAGAGGACCATTGCACAAGACGGATTTAAGGGTCTATATCGAGGCGTGGCCGCTCCTCTTGTAGGTGTGACCCCAATGTTCGCCATTTCATTTTGGGGTTACGATTTGGGAAAGAGAGTCGTTTCTGCTACTACGCCAGTTTCACCTAGCGGTGAGCTTACAATTGCTCAAATCTCGGCTGCCGGTTTCATTTCAGCTATTCCCATGACTGCTGTCGCTGCTCCATTTGAGCGCATCAAAGTTATCCTTCAACTTCAAGGTCAGCAGGCCTCGCAGTCTGCCACCAAGGCTGTTGCTGAAGGCGCTGCTGCCCCTCCTAAGCAATTCACAGGTGCTCTTGATGTTGTTCGTCATTTATATCGCGAAGGTGGTCTCAAATCTGTTTTCAAAGGCTCAGTTGCAACATTTGCTCGTGATGGACCTGGATCCGCTCTCTACTTTGCGACTTATGAGTACCTCAAGCGCCGACTTACCCCAGAAGGCTCTAATCTTTCTCTTGGTGCTATTTCTTTTGCTGGCGGCATGGCCGGTGTTGCCATGTGGGTTCCTGTTTTCCCTATAGATACCATCAAGTCCAACTTGCAATCATCTTCTACCTCTCAGTCCATTGCACAGGTTACAAGGTCTATCTACCAGTCTGGAGGACTTAAGGCATTTTTCCCTGGTATTGGACCAGCTCTGGCTAGATCCTTCCCCGCTAATGCTGCCACTTTTGTAGGTGTAGAATTGGCATATAGTTTTTTCTCTTCCGTTGGCATTTGAATAATGCACATGTTGCGTTTTAACTTAGATATAATGATCCATTTTCCGGAACTTAATTAGTCTGATTTACAATAGTAAATAACTTCCCCCTTGAGCTTTACTAAAATTTATGTAGCCGGAGGGTCTAGTGATAATGACTCCAGTTCCATGCCAAAAAAATCAAAATCGGAATCTTCGTGGTTAAATGAATGACTGGGTTGCTCACTTTGCTTCTCATACACTCGTTGCAACCTATTATTGTAAAATTGAATAAGAGCTCGAATTGCAATCTCTTGAGGATATGCATCTTCAATTTCTTGGTTCACATCGCCCCCAACCAACCAGTCGTCACGCAGCTTAGTTCTGCAGTGCAAGTATATTGCTGAAACTAGATTCATATTGCTGTACCTCCATTTGCGTCCATTGAATGGGGCCTCTTCCTTAAATATACCAAGTACAATTTCCCAAATTTCCTGCTGGAAAATGGTCAATGCTTTTCTCAGAGTTATAGGGGGAAGTTCAGCTACAATAATTATTCTCTGTGTTTTGCCCTTAATAATACGTTGCAACACTCGTAGAAGATTGATGGTTGTGAAAAAGTAGTTTTTTGAATAAACCTCAACTTGTTCACAAAACTGAGCCTCACTAAGCGACATAGCCTGGCGTATCTTCCTTAAATTATTTTGAGATGCACTCTGATTCCATTTTGAAGAAAGTTTGCCAGTGAACTGAAAAAACCCCTGAACAGGATTATCCGAAATACTCAATGCATTTTCAAGTGGAGTGTGCAAGTGAAAATACTTAAAAAGTAATAAATAGTAGCGAGAATCGAAAAGCAGAGCGCTAAGATACTCAAACTTCACAATGTCTAAAGATCTGGTTAGTCTTCCAAAGAAAGGAATGTTCAAAGTTTTTTCAATGATGCCTTACGTGATATCTTATACCAGCTTGTCAGTACTTCAAGAACAGAAGAAACTGCTTTCAAACAAATATCCTTCACTCTGTAGGGTATAACTGATCCCTGGTGATAAGAAAAGTATGTATCGACTATTTTTGAAGTTAGTGTTTGAAAACAGTAAACTGAAAAACAATAATAATAATAATAATAGGAAAAACTCACTGTGCCGTTCCGATGAGGAAAACGATATGCTAATCAGCATGAACTTCAATATTACCAGAATAAAAGAATTTAATTGGGGAATTGTGTCAATCTAACGTTATTAGCTCATAATTTCGCTCGGTGCAACTAATGTTTACTCACATAAAACCGGTCAATTCTTTGCAAAACAAGGTCTTCATTAGTTTTCACTCCTTTCAGTTCATGATCTCTTTCCAAATGAGTCCATCCCCTTTCTGAAGTCATAAACATGTTCCGCTCCTCCCATAACTGAACCATTTCAGGCGTAGTATTTACCTTGCCCGCAAAAAGTTCGCTTGCTTCAACAATGCTTTGCGGGACTGTATCTGCTGTGGGATATATAAAGGGAAAACTCTGATTCGTCATAAATACCGATTTTCTGACTTTTTGTCCTGCGGCAATTGCTGGAGAAGCTGGAGGGGAAGGTGCCGGTGTAGCAATATGTACGACGGGTATAGGAAGGGTCTTGTTTGACGCCTGCGCGTGAACTGGTCTAGGAACCTCAATATAATGAGACATGCTGCGAGAATTATCAATCCATTTAGGTAAAGACGAAGAAGGAGGAATATAAGAGGGGTATCTTGACATTACGTCTTGCCTAAATTCGTGATAATCCAGGGGAGAGGCCATGACTGAGGTTTCATCCACTTCTTCCGGTAAGTTGTATTTTTGACACAGCGAAACCTTGGTCTTGTTCATTTGCGCGAAATCTCCGAATAGACAAAGCATAACCTTCCAGAAAAATAAAAGCATATTTCTCAAGGGCAAATCACCAGAAATACCCCATCTTAGTCTTCCAATAGCACGTACAAAAAATTGGAGGACAGGAGGTTCCAAAGCATCGACATCATTCACAAAATCAATATCGTTCCTATTAGTTTCCAAAATAAAATATAAAGCAGTCAATAAGTTCATAAGCTCTTGATCCAAACTTTCTGAAATGCTGCTCGATATGTTACACTTCAGTCCTTGCGTTTCGTCAAAAGTAAACAATTGCTCAGGAACTTTTTTATTCACTGTGATGATTAATAAATTGTAAAGTGCGTCCAATGCGCCATGTTTCCACAGAAATTTCGTATTCCTTTTAATTTGAACAACATGGTCTGGTGTAGATAAAATACTACCAAATCCTCCAACTGCGATATATGTCATTGCTGCTAATGCACTTCTTCTGGAATAATTTTCGTCAAGATCAAGTTGCCCTAGAAGGCCTTTTAATATAAACACCTTTTCCGCTTCAGATATAATTCTCCATTCTGCAAAAGTTGTTAAAAAAAAACATAAAAATAAAAAAACTGCTTTTAATTAACATACCTTTGGGCTGCATTGTTAGATATTCAGTTCTCAAACGCTTAAAAAGAGCATTGTCCTCATATAAAAACCATTCTTCAATTTCAGTTTGATAATCTCCAACATCCTCGTATTCATAATTGAATTTTGGTACCTTAAAGCTGTTAAAGAGGCTCAATTCTATCACAGTATTTACGTACAAATTTAAAGCTGTCGCTAGAGAACTCATCGGACCTTGGTCTTTGTCGCTCGTTCGCTTGCTGCCTTCGTAATCTTGGATCTTGGTTGCTTTGAAAATCTGCGGAGTCCTTACAGGAATTTGGGACGCTTTCTAAAGATACCGGAAACTTGGCTTTTTTTGTTATCTGCTCAAGTCTCTCTCGTTCAGGGTCGTAATCTTGTAAATTACTTTGGTGTGTAATGAATTCAGCTTGATCTTCAGTTGTTCCTTCATCGATCTGATAGGGTATCTCTTCACTTGAATTCTGGATAAATAAAGGAAATTCATCAACTGGCAATTTCATATTGCTGTCATTGCCATCTGTTGCTTCATCAGTCTTCACAGTGGGAGTCTCCTTACATTCCAGAGAAGACCCAAAGTTGAGTTGGCTCGAGTTGCTTCCCTCGGAAGAAGACACATGAATAGGGTGATATTTCTTTTCTGGAATATCTGTTATTACCCCAGAGTTTCTCGCAGTGTCTTCCCCTTCTACGTCCGACATTTCTGCTCGTTGAAAACACTCTAAAATTTAAAACACCTGAGGTAATATTCGTTGCCAATTGAAGAACAGAAATCGTTTGCTATATACAAGACGGCAACAATGATACTTTCGAAAAATTGAAACAAATATTGACGAATATATATCAGTATTATCTTTGGCATTAAAGAACGAAACTATTCACGACCGATTCGTGTAAACGTTAGTAAGAATATCTTTGCTCTGTGGGGAATATAGAGAAAGTAAACACCACCAGTCACATGACGTGTTTTTACTTTTACCCTGATATCGAAAAGTCTGAAATTGTGCTTAACCAACCTCACATATATTGGATGTGAATTAGCCTCTACTCATTTTCTGTTTAGTTTCCCTCTGTCCTCCATCGTTCATACAAGAGACTCAATTCTAGTTGACTTTTGCTACAGTCTGAAAATTTCCAGTTTTATTAGAATAATTACTAGAATATATTTTTTTCCAAATATTTTGATTGTACTTCATTCTGTGGTCAGTATATGAATTCAAGCTTTTTCTGACGAAGAAATCCTCAGGACTCACTTTGAAAGCACCTATCAGGAACCTACATATTTCGTGCTTTCCCAGCAGTCTCTAGTTTATTACATAAAGTTAACACCGAATCAATAGAAAGGATTGTCCTGGGACAGCAAACAATATGAGTAACGGAACTATTGACTGGACATTGGGACTGCGGTAAGTTTTTTTCAGAAAAGATTAACAGATATCTATGGCTAACAGTTCTGAAAGTGTTAAGGTGACAACCCTATTGGATAGCGTTATCATTGGAACCATTTATTCTTTTTGCCAGGTAACCAACAGTCTGGCGTTGATTGAAGAATCCCATGTCGATGAAGGAGTAAAGACTGAACAAAAGGAAAAGGCAAAAGTTAATGGTAATGGAGCCAAGGCTAAAAAAGCTCAGCCAAACTATCGAATCATCAAAACATCATTTATCAAAGAGGCTGTGGCTTTGGAAAAACCGAAAAAGTCGGGATTCACCCCTTCTGCTGCTAGTATCGCTGCAGGAACTCCACACAATGATGCTTTTGCAAAGGCGGAACCCTCGATTGGGCCTATCCAAGTATCATTGTTAGATGGAAAAGCACGGGCAGCAGTAAAGACGGAAAGGGAAAAGCTGGCCAAAATTGGTGTGGGTGTGTCCAAGGAGGCCCAAGAACTCTTTGATCTGATTTCCAAGACGTAAGTGAAATTTTTCTTTTGTTTCTCTTGCAAAGCTAACATACCAGTGTGCCATGTCGGTGGTATGGCAAGACTATAATCGCAATGGATGAGGTGAGAATAGATCCCCCCTATTTGCCAAGCAGCTGCTTAGCAGATGATGTCAATTCTGCAGCATTAAAATTTGTGAAGCGTCTAGTAGAGGGTTCTAGGGAAAAAATGTCAAAGAATGAGGTGAAAGGCGGATAGATTGTGAGAACTTATTTACTTACAAGTAACGAATGGGAATATGAAATAGTGAAACCTTTGGTATTGATAGATTTGGCAAATCGTCTTGGGTAGGACAATTTTTGAACTTGTGCATAAAGTTCTTGCCATTCTGCTAATGTGAATGTAAACTTATTAAAAAACATTTGACATGTTTACTTGATACTTTATATGTGTAAAATCCGTGATAAATCAGGCTTGAGCATTTATTTGTAGCACGCCATGACATTTGCAATCGTACGCAGGAAATAAAAAAAACATTGTGTCATTATTTGTCTGCTTCAATATTTGTCTCCAACCTCAGTTTTTAGTTACGAAATTCTAGGTGCTGATTAGCGCTCATAATATTTTTCAGAAGTGAGTTTTGTTGTCCTCCCACTTGCACGAGATCACAGCTTCCTTGACGGACTATAAATGCTATTATACATGGCGCACAAAAGGACTTGAGATCTTTCTTGTACATACCAGTGCAAATCAATGTCAAGTTATTGACATCTCATCACTCGTGGATTTAATGATGACGTTTAGTGCGTGGTTGAACATTCAGTAAGCCGGAGCTGTTGTGCAGCATTGAAATATTTTTGTCCTTTCACCGCTCGTTTACAAGTTAAATCAAAGTGTACTATCTTCATACTTCTCTTCAACAGTTCTTTGAAGCACCTGTCAGAATAAGACTTCAAAATCCTCCATCCCTCAAGTTGTTTTTGACGTTTAAACGACTGAAAAACTCAAGGCTACAAGCTCATTGCAAAGTGCAAATAGGCAGGACTCACTTCAAAATCTTAATTCAACTAAATTTTTTCGGAAAGTTGAAAATTACACACCTGTTTATAATTCCCGAACAGGATATTGCTTTCTCTTTTAGGGCGGTCAGTGCTGCGTCACTGCGTAACTTGCCTGCAGGTCCGTCACCTAATGAGTTCTTTGGGACATTGGGAGTTTAGGACACAAACATCTGCCGTTTCTTCAACAGCTCAATATCTCAGTCAACGGAAGGCGCAGAATTATGAAGGACAAATGAAAAATTCTCAGAGGCTAGAATTAGGTTTTCTTATACAGGAGCTTTCCCCTTCTTGCTCGAATTTCCCTAACCCTTATAAATTGTATGGGGTATCACGAACTATCTGAAACCTCCACCGTTCTTTACGTTCCAATTTTAGTGTTTTTTCCCTTTGTTTCCTCTTCTGTTCAGTTTATGGACTCACAAAGCTCAGTGCTTTTTCTTGTAGTGGCTGTTAAAGCAAGAATTCCTTATTCTTGATTTAAAAACTGACTTCACCTACCATAATTGCAGGTTGCTAGAGTTTGACGCCTTCAGCTAGAAAGCTTTAAAACTCTCATTTCCATCATTTCCAGAGATTTGAAAAAGAGTGTTGCTCAACAAAATTAAAAAAGGCTATTTTTATAAGCCAATAGGTTGTTTGGAATAAGTTAGTTGCTGATTAAAAGTTTTAAAGACCCTTCCAGCATGTGAGTTTCTTTTTTTTTCATTGTTTGATAGTATTATTATTACTACTATTCTCTTTTATTTGCTACAAACAGGGATTGCATATAAGTCTATTTTATTTTGGAAGGTTTTTGAATTCCTGGCCCCAACTGTGCCTTAACTCTTCTAATTCGCTATTCCGCGTTCCATCACATTTATCACATTCAATCTTTTCACGTTACTAAAATCGTTGCAGCTAGTCACCCTTTATTCAATTCGGTCTTGAATTGTATTATTTTAGGTGTCAGGACTGATCTGTCATTTCCGGTATGCTTGAACCAAAGTTTTATTGATTAAACCTAACATATTCAAGCTAGGGAGCGATGCCCAATTCACATCCTAGTTTGCGTCGGTCCCATATGAGACGTGATAGGTCGGAGTCTGATCCCCCAAGTAGCTCTACAGTGAGTATATTGCATTCATGGCAATTGTCACAAAGTCAGGATTCCTCCCGTCCCGCAACTACAGGATCACATTCAGACGCTCTAGTTCAATCACAGAGCCAAAAGTATTCTTTTCTTGATTCTAATATTAGTAAAGAAGGATGGCTTAACAAATTTTCTCCAGTTGGATCCACATTCGTTAATTTTTCCAGTTCAAACACTTGGTCTTCGGCGACAACAAATCAACACAATTGGAGACTTGTGAAAGTTGTAATTACGAATGACTCCATAATACTGTATAGACCCCCTCCCGACTTAGGAATCAAGTCGTTTGATTTGAACATTGCTTCACAAATTGGATAATTAAAAGTATTACAAGCCCAGCTACCTTCCCGTGAATGCGCCGCAAGTCTTCACGGGCGGAAAACTTCGTCGACATCTGTCCTGACCTCGCATTCATCTTTGAGCTTAAATGAACGTCTTTTCTATCGTGGACTGGAGGCTCACCCCGACTTGGAATATAATGAAGGCGGAAAAATCATTGGTGGTTCTAATGAGGCCATTTGCCATGAAATTCTTTTTGGAATAAGTGATGAGTTTGCGGAAAACGCAGTGTTTGTGTTGCCTCTTCTCATGGATATCACGTTTGCAATTGAAATTCTAACACTCTATTTAAGAGGGATTTTTCATGCCGGTTCAATTTCTTCTCGCACTGCCTCATCAATGAATCCAAATCTGTCAGCTAATTCTCTTAGGTCAAGGCCTAGGGATATTTGCAATCAGTTGGTTTCTAGACTTAAAATGGTTATCAACATTATGCGAGATAACTTTGCTGGAATATTTTTGGATTCCAACATTTTTGACGCACTGATTCGTTTAGTGGAGCCCACTTTTCACTACGATAATAATTTGGCAAATGAACTAAAAAAGTCCATTTTTGAGAAACAAAAGTACATGGAAGATTTGCTCTCCTATGATACTCATACCCTTCAAGTACCAGTCATGTGGGCAACCAGCCTTCCCAGTTTGAAAGAGAGTGTTTCAGAGCGACTTCATTATATTCTGAATAGAGTAGAAAGTAAAAGCAGTTCTGACTTTAAAATAGGTAGCTCTACTCAGCGTTATACCAATGTCAATAGTACCGATCCGATATCTCTCGCTTCAACAAAGCTCCCCTCTGCAATCCCACCCGGAATCATCCTTGATATAAAGACTGACACCTTTGCAAACCAAATATTTCAATTTCATCTTGCATTTTCAAAAGATTGGTCACCAACATCTGATATATCTCTTCTATACGACTCGAAATCCAATTACTCACGACACAATCCGCTTGTTTTCGATTCTACAAATTTCCATTTCCTTGGGTGTCTACTAGTAGACCACCTGTTTAATAGCATTCACCGCTCTGATGCCATGAAACGGGGTAAGATCTTGATATATTGGATCAACCTTGGAAATTGCCTAAAAGAATGGGGAGACATGGTGGGATGGTTAGCTATCGCAACGGTTATTTGTTCCATTCCTGTCCTTCGGCTCAGCATATCGTGGTGCTACGTTCCCAAAGATCTAAGGGAATGTGTAATTAAAGAGTGGTCACCCGTGATCTTTGATTTAGACCGTCGAGTTATGATATCCGATATGTCTAGAAAATCTACTTACCATGTACTGGCACCTCAAGGAATTGGTGTTACTTACCCCAAAGAGCGAGTTGTTCCGTTTTTTGGCGACCTGAGAGTTAAATTTCAAGAAGACGCGAACTATAAGCAATGCGAAAACCGACTCAAAAACATTCGCACGTCCTTTGAGCGGTGGAACACTTATCTTGAAGGAGTACCTCAAAACGATTCATTTCCTCCTTTTCCCGAGCCCATTTTTGTTCTGCAAAAAATGTTGTATGCTCTTCTTTCTAGCCATGTTTACTCCCCCGCCCTTTCTTCTGAAGCAATTATGGAATTGTCTCTTACAACTGAGCCTACTAGCTCAGGACAGTACCTTCAGTTTCATTACTCCCAAAAATCACCGCTTTCTACTGGCTCGTTTTTTCCGTTAATTTTCTCAGAGCCTGTGCCCTCATTTAGTCTATTTGCTAAGGCGGCTCTAGTCGCTGCCTGCGGAGGAATAACTTCTAATATCAAGCGAACCATTCGACCATCAATATCTCGCTCCGGGGATTCACTGAAGCCTTCTGTAAGTATATCCTCTCACGGTACTACCACATCAGTCTCATCATCTTCGTCATTGAACAATCGTCTAAGCCCGGGCAACTCATTTGTTATAAGTCGTCAGGAATCCAACTCTTCTACATTAAGCGAACAATTTATGACTACAGGTTTTGCTGAGGTTGATGAGTCTACTCGTTCATTTTTTTCAAAATACTCTCCACAAAACTCTTTTGCTCGAAACATTTTTGATATTCTGAACATAGAAGTCAAAATTTATCATATTTCAGATGATATTATATTAAAGTCTTTAAAAGATGACATCTTCAAATTGCCTCCAAATATTTCGAATGATGGGAGTCGCCGCAGTGGTGATTCCAGAAGATGGTCTTCTCAAATAGCCGACTCAAAGGCAGTATTTTCACTTGGCGGAGCTATGGGGACAGTTGAATTGGATGTAGAGAGCATTTGTAATGTCGTTGTCAAGGCCGCAAATTTAGAAAGATTAATCGACATTCTAGTTCTGGGCGTTTACGAACTGTCCGCATTTTTATTGTCAGATAACAAACCCTCAAAAGAGAATCCATTTTATTTTCATCTTGATATGGACGCACACACATTGATTTTTTTTGGAACCTTTCGGAGCTTCTGCTCTCCAGCTTATCTGTTGGATGGTCTGCGAAAGAGATTCGTTGGTGCAAAATCTGCTGCTGTCTCAATTACTGCAATGGAAACCAAACTTGCACAAGGTGATACGTCGTTTTTGAACGAAAATTTAACATTTGACTGGGAGACTCCTTGTGAAATGGATCCGGCTTCTATAGATTGGGGAACAGTCGCAAAAATTCAGATTGGTGTATTGGAAGCCTGTCATCTTTGGACAGCTCAGCATTTTTCAGATTTCTCAAATGACTTGTCTATCAGAGATCAGTTTTTAGAGTTATTAAAGGCTTTTGAGCTTGAATTACAATCGTGGAAAGAAACTGGTACGTTAGTGTCAGCCGAGCAACAAGGCTACTACAGTGCTATTGAAGCTCTTCACAAGAAAGTTCAAAAGCTTTTTACAAAAAAGTCCTACAGACCTATTGATGTCAAGCAATATGGCCCCAACTTTCCGATTGGTACGGAGTCACGTACTTTACCTGAAGATGGGGAGATACACGAATTGGAAAAGTTTGTCAGTAACATAGATTACTTGATAGCTGAAGTTTTCAAAGTAATTCATTATAGAGATTGGATGGAGCTCTTTGAATACCTTGAAGTGCAAAGTGCTAATATTGCCGGGTTTTTTCACTTCCGCCCCCCAAATTATGGCAGTGAAGATGATGTGATTGTTCAAGACATTTTCACGTACTTCGAAACACTTTTTCGTGAGAATCCCGAAGATCGCGTTTTGCCGTTAATTCCTCTGCATATCAGAGAGCTCTTCCGCTTTCATAATAATCTTGTCAACTATTTTACAGCACAAGTCAGTGACCCTATGATCCAGACTGACATACGTATAGGACGTATGCTTTCTATTCTTAAGCTGCTAGGAATAGTACGCTTAAATATGTCTAGTGCAGCGATTTTTTCTCAAGAACAAGTGACCGGTAATGACGAAAGGTATGATGCTTGCTCAACTTCTCAAATCCCATCATTGTTGGAGTCAGCTCTCTATGCTGCCATTTTGCGCCCAGAGAGCAGGGCATTTTCCAATTCATGGTTTGCGGCATCTAAGAAAATTTATCCGCAATTTGGTGCTACACAAACAGAAGGCTTCAATTTTCTGTCGGACATTATTTCTAACATTCCTCTATCATCACTAAAAACCTCAGATATGCCGAGGACACTGACGCCCTGTATTGGATGGATTATTGAAAGAATGGTTGAAATAATTTGTCACGTACCAAACATGTGTATCGAAAATCCTCTTCTCATTAACTTTGATAAGCGCCGATACATTTACCAATTTATTGTTAGCGTCACTAATATGAAACGATCCCTACGAGGAATTGATTACTTGTATGAAGTTGGAGCCAGTGACACTGATGTTCTCAATATGACTATTAACGTGTCATATCTCATAAATCCAACTAAGGGTCTTCATAATTTGGATCGCCGAGCTATCCGCAATGCAGCAAATCGTGAGGTTAAGGAGTATGCAAAGTCTAGCTCAAAAAATAAAATATTTGTACCTTATGTCCAGGCCGAACTCGACAAGCTTAAACGAGATATTCGAAAACGTGAGACGATTGAACGGCATGCGAAAGACCAAAAAAAGTTGGCAGACCGTTCTAAGAGTTCATCAATTACACCCTCCATTGGAGGGTTGTCGAACTCAGATCGTAAAACTGGACGCTCAAGATTTGAAGGCCTTCTCAAAGCAGTTAGACCACTCTCAGCAGCATTTTCTAATAATTTTACTCCACCTACCGAGAGATCTGTACATCCCACTGAATTGCCTAGGCTTGACTTTATGAGTGATTCGAATTTTAAGTTGTTGTCTACTACTAATTTGACTAACTCTTGTGTTGCACTTATGAGATCTTGCCAGGACCCGTTTGTATTTCAAGTTAGTTTTGAAGGATCAAGCAACTTAATATTTCAAGGTTTTAATGATTCTGAATCGGAGTCATGGGTGCAAGCTATTAATCAAGCTCAGAAGCGTGCTGCCCTGCTGACCATTATGTCTCCAAACTCCACTAAAGTCTTTGGGGTTCCTGTACGCATAATTTGTCAACGAGAAGGCAACCAAATCCCTCAAGCGGTTGACGTTCTGCTTACTGAGATAGAAAATCGAGGTCTTGATGAAGTTGGATTGTATCGAATTCCTGGGTCTCTTGCCAGCGTCAAAGCACTCAAGGCGGCTTTTGACTCGGGAAGTCGAGTAGACATGCAGGATGACCGTTGGTTTGATATAAATACAGTCACAGGCTGTTTCAAATTATATCTCCGAGAGCATCCTGAACCCTTGCTAACATCTGACTTGCTTTCAGAGTTCATTGTATGTGGGAATATGGGAAGTAATAGTGATAGCATTTTGCTTCTCCGGCGTTGTGTACACCGTCTACCGGCACCTAATTACTACTTAATCAAAAGGCTCGTGGCCCATTTGGTTCTTGTCGCAAAGCATGGAAACAAAAATCTTATGCATGCAGTTAATTTAGCCATAGTATTTTCCATGAGTTTTTTGCCTCCTTCAAGCGCTACTTCCTCTGTGTCAAGTGATCTAGGAGCAATGCAGACTCTGCTGAAAACAATGATCCTTTCTTATGACAAAATTTTTTGCGAGGTTCAAGATAATGACCCTAACAGTCCTCTCCCATCACAAATTCCTGCATTATCTATCCATCGCTTAGGAGTACCCCCACCTTTAACAGAGTCCTCACAGTTTCATGCGTCTTCACAGTTATTGATTGAATCTGAGTCTGAAAGTTCCGAAATGTCTCTAGACATTCCCTTTCCCAAGTATGATTCATGCACCATTCCGACAAACTTTCACAGTAAGGAAACACCTAACGAAACGACCTCAGATCACACAGGCTTATACGCGAGTAAGAGTTTAACAGATAATGACTGTCAAGGAACTATTAATTCAGAAGATTCCTGCCAGGGAGCGAGTTCTGGATGTGCCAATAATTACAAAGGAGTTGAGTATGACGCTGAAAAACCTACCTTCACAAAGTCAAGACAGTATTCCCGTCTGAATGCAAATAAGCGGTACTCTGCTTTAATTATGCCATCTGACGCTTCCACTAGTAAAAGTGGAAACTCTACCACGGAAGAACTGGCCTTTCAATCAGAGAGAACTCTTTTTAGAAAAGATAGCAAAGAAAGAAAACCGAAGTAGATGCAATTTAGGGCAGCGAATCTTGAGATTAAACCCTTTTCAAGCCTCTGAAGTCTTTCTAAAATTATGTATTACAGATCGTTACAAAGTATCCAAAATTTAATTCAACGATCAATTTAACATCTACTGAGGATTCTTGATACTTTACAAAACTTCAAACAAAGCTAGGTTTTTGCAGCCATCGCTCAGAGCACAGTAGATAGTAGCTCCAGCATCTCACAGAAAAGAGACATTCTGGTGAATCTGGGTTAGGTTAGGACTTCGGATTATCCCGGTTTCCCAATTCCCAAATTTTTTTTTTCCCTGACTACTCCAACTTTATAAAAAAACCGGGTGCAGCTCTTCAAAGTCCTGGACTCTTGATTGCTTCGACATCAATATATTTTTCTGTTTTTTATTTTATTTTATTTATCTCAAATTATCGAAATTGAAGGGAATTTTTTTATATTATCTTATCGGGCTTCGTTGATATAGCAATCTCCTCGCACGAGAACCATATCCTCAAACAAAACAACTAAAACCACACAAACTTCTAAAAGCTTTCCTTGCTCCCGCCACCATAATCAAGGAATTCTCGTCCACACCATTATAAGAGGTCTCCACATATCCTGCTCAGGTTTTTTCTTTCTTAATCATGTCTTTTAAATTCAACTGGGCTTCATTTAACGATGACAACTTCTACGAAAGAGTGCGGACGCTTTTAACTGATGCTCTCAACAAAGGTAATAAACCTCCCATATTGAGCGACCGTATCGTTGTGCGTGAACTGTACCTTGGCGAGGAGTCACCTCAGCTTGAAATCTTGGAGGTCGGCGACTTGGCAGACGACAGATTCCGGGGAATCTTCAAGTTGACATACAATGGCGAGGCCTCTATTACGCTTGCAACCAAAATTCAAGCCAACCCGCTAAAGGTTTATTCAATGTCTTCACCTAATTTCTCCACTCCAAAATTCCTCGGTGCCAATTCACCGCTTGATATTCCGTTAAACTTGACTCTGTCAGACATTAAGTTGTCTGGGATTATAATTCTTGTGTTCTCAAAAGCAAAGGGACTCACTTTAGTGTTTAGAAATGATCCATTAGAGAGTATAAGGGTTTCTTCTACGTTTGATACACTCCCTGGAATTGCACGATTTCTGCAAATACAAATTGAGAATCAAATTCGATCACTCTTTCGCGAAGAGCTTCCTGCGATCTTGCATAGATTATCACATAGATGGACACCTAGTAGTGGATTGGTGCCATACAGCAGCATTAGCAGTACCGACAAGGGACTTGGTGAGACTTCTGAAGAGACTGATGGCAAAAAAGCGAAAGTGATGTTTATGGATATCAATCCTGATCTTCCAGTTTTGTCGAGATCCAATATGGAAAAGATTGAATTGTTCAGTTCCAGTCAACACACTCTTTCGCTTTTTTCGCCTTCTATTCCTGAGACTATGTATCGAGCAAACTTGGAACATATGGAAGAGCACTACACTGGCGCGTATATCCAAAAGCTTGCTGAAGGGGGAAATAATTTAGCAGACATTGCTCGTATTCAGTCCAGGAACTACTTTCGAAATTGTCATGTACGCCCCAAACGACGAGTGATTCGCTTAAATAAGAATCTTGGAGACACAATTGCAAAAGTTACTCCAGCATCTATGTCGACTACAGTTGTGTCAACTCCGCTAAAGAACCCACCGTCACCAGCTGTCGAGGAGTCGTTACTTATTCCCAAGTCAATTGAGTCGCATTTGTCGGAAAAGGCTGAAGAAGAGATTCCTAGTCAAGTTACGGCCACAATCGCAAGGGGTCAAACGTATACGAAGGAAAAGATCGAACTGGTCCAGATTCCGGCTAGGAGTACAAAAGCGTTTTCAAGCACTGCTGAAAAGAGTAGCAGTCAGCAACCCGAGACTGATTTTTTGATACATCCTCCTCCTGCTTATGTGGCTTGATGCTTAAGTGAATTGATTAACGAATGGTTTTTATTTATTTACGTGTTACGAGTTTAGCTTTTTGTTTTCTTTGTACTTCTCTACTCAAAATCTCATATTCTTTGTTGTCCATGTCGAATGTTTTTGGGATTATTTTTTGTCGAATTTCACACAACCCCCTCCGCTATAGACGGAGTTTTCAGATTGATGGTTATGTTGCTTCCATGAATGCTAGGTCCAGTTGTACTATTAAAATTTGCACGACTGCGAAGTGTACGGTTCTGCAAGAGTTTCTGGCTTGAATGCAGCACAAGATGCGGTATCCCTCCCGGCGCCACGTTCATGGGGTTCAATGTGGATAGACACACATGAAATAATTCAGTTGGTCCGCTGAACTAAAATTTAGGTTTTTAATCTTTGACGAGACTTTTTGTTTTGGAGATTCACGGCAGACACCCCTTTTTACCACTTTTGGCCGCAAAGGTTTCACTTTTTTACTTTTTGGGTGAAGCAGAAGGAAATATTTTCGCGTTCTGGGCTCACAAAATTAAACAACGGAAAGTTCAGCCTTTAAGGCATGTTTTTGCAACTCCAGCGTCCTACAGAGTAACTAAATGACAAAACGAAACAATATACAACTATAATTTCGAGAAACTAATTGTATGGAATAGGCTGTATATGGCTTGTAAATTTCAATAACTGAACAATTCTACAGGGAGTGTAGTAATTTTTAAGCTATATTGAAATCATGGCGTGCAAATACTCAAATCCACGACGCCTCGTTTAGTCGCCAACCTAATACCTAATTGTATGTATACCTCGGTGAAAATGGCGGCGCTTGGGATAACCCCCATCGAAAGTAGTTCCGTTGCTGCTGGCTTGGGTAGTTACTGCAGTACTGGCAGGAGTAGGAATCGCAGAGGCCCCAGTAATTACGCTATCAGTAGTGTAAACAAGACCAGACGAAGTGACGGTAACTGGAACCGTCACATAGACATAATTTGTTGCAGTAGTGGTAGGAGTAACAGGTACAGTGAGTGTCTTGGTTTCTGTATATGTGGAGGTTTCTGTATCAACAGCCGTTCTAAGGACGGTGGATGCTCCATCAAGGTTGCTTGTAGTAGCAGTGTAAACGTAAGTAGAGTAAGCCGTGGAGGTTTTGGTGTTCTCAACAACGGTAGTGGTTAGAGTAGCAGTCCTGGTAATAGTGCTTGTGGGAGTCAACGTTTGGATCTCTGCAGAGTTGTACACAAACTGGTTGATAGAAGTCTTTGTCTCAACAACCCCGGCAGCAGTGTTAGTAACCGTTATAAAGTTGGTGACAGTGGAAGTGACTTTATGATCAATTGTTGTCAAAGTAGTTGCAGTCTGGGTTATAGTATAAGTCGTAAGAAGAGGCGCAGTATTGTTACGGAAAGAAACAGTGACCGTTTGAGTCGCAGGGAGAATCTTAGTCGCTAGTCGCGTAATTGTAATAGTCTCAGTTTCTTCGCGGGAAATTACTGTAGTAGTGGTAGGTGCAGAACCAGTTGGTACTGCCGTGATGGTAAACGAGACAGGGTTTGCCACAGTCAGAGCTTTTACTTCATTTGAATACACAGTAGAATCAACTGAAGCAGCACCACCCAAATTGGCAACTGAGTCAATCACAGCTTGCAAAGAGCTTGAAGGGGTAGCAATAGTCTTTGTAATAGTGTTTGTAACGGTAAAGAAGGAAGTCTTGATAACATCCTGTGTAGTAGTAAATTCAACATCAGAAACCTCCCCGTTGTTTAAAGTGGTTTTATAGTCGGAAATTACAGCAGCATCAGTGGTAAATTCAGAAGCTGAAACAGATACTGTAGGAATAACGACAGTAAGAGTAACGAACCTGGTTTGCGTCAAAACTGAAGTTGGTTCCGGCGTTATAGTCTGAGTTATGGTAGATTCTCCAGGCGCACTTGTAGAATACGTAGTCTCGTTGGAATAATACTGACGCACATTGAGAGGGCGAAAATTTAAAAAATTCGAAGCAATTGCAGACGGCAAAAAGAAAACTGGAAGTAACATATATGTTTTCATGGTGAAATTGATAAAAGAATGTGTTAAAAGTGAAAGATAGTATAAGTTAGTAAAAGTCCACGACCAGCGCGGTGATATAATCTAGCGAGTGAATAGGTAGTGTTTCGAAGAAATGAAGGTGAGATAGGAAAAGAAGAGAAAAAAAAAAGAAGAGAAAATATTAGTAGAAAAAAGTCGCGATATTCTTAAAATTATCCAGTGGTGCCCCCCTTTCTGCGGAAACTAATTGGGCTTGACTTAATTATCCAGAATTGGAGGAG